>PVLD010016019.1:0-46511 GCA_004027595.1 Dinomys branickii | reverse complement strand
GCTCCCACTGTGCTTGGACCGAGCCAAGCTTCTTCCCCGCGGGGATCGTCCCTGGCTCCCAGCGTCTGGGGCTTTCCCACGTCTCGCCCCGGCAGCCTGGTCCGCCCTACCACATCTCCCCCGGCATCTCAGAGAAATACGCCCAGTTTAAACTTCCCAGCCGGGGTCCCGGCATTCACGCTCGCCAAGTCTGTCTCGAGCTGGTCGTGTTTATTAAGGAGGTTCGCTCCCTTGCTGCTCACCTGGTCGCCATCTTCCCCGGATCCTCTGTCAGTCAACCTTTTATTGTTGATGTTTTACATAGATGGGCAAGATGCTCCTCGGTGTTAGTCAGTCTTGTGCTGTACTGTCTTTTTTCATCCATGTGGCCCCCAGCAGGGTTTATTATTTTATTTTATTTTATTTTTTCTTAGGCTCATCTCAGGCCAAAGTGTTTTACAATATGGCCACAAGCAGGGCTGGTGCCACTGAAGTCAACTCTGGGCTATATTTAACCATGAGATGATATAAAGAATCTGGTTATGGTGCCCCAGCTGTCCTCTGTCCTTGCTTACAGCCCAGTGTATACATCTGTGTCTTTCCTCTCCATTGTCCTCCAGCCAGCCATTCAACTTCAAAGAACCAATCATCTTTTCAAAGGGTGATTAAAAGTGCTGAAGACCACCCTAGATTTATTACCCCATATGTGTATCTATCCTACATAATAAAAATATTTTTAACTGAAAGCCAATAGATGGATATTTTTGTGGGGGTTGCTAAATTAAAGTAAAACTGACAGCAAGCTGAGGTCAGGAAAAGATTGACTGACAGAGTCAGGTGTGCACCCATGCTGGTCCTTTTTCAGTAACAAAAAGCTTTTAGAAGGAACAGACCGGGCTCCACCAAACCAACAAGCAAACATTCATGCTCTCTCATTAACTACTGAGCAAGTTCTTTTTTTTTGACATGCACGAGGTTTTCAGTTTTGCTATCATTTCTCTATCTTTTTTCATTCAAAACTTTTATGGTGTGAAAGCCTTATAGATCAAAAGTATATCATTCATATTTCAAGCCTTCTTCACATATTTTTTATCTCCCACTTATAAAATTTATAATGAATTTGCCTCCAGCCACTTGGATTTTAAAGTTTTCTCTTCCTACCTCCCTCCTTTTCTCTCTCCCTCTGTCTGTCTGTCTCTCTCTCTTTCCCTTTCCTTCTTCCTTTGCTGTCAAATTGTTACATTTTACATTTTCCTGGCTGTCAGTACACTTCCTAGTAATCAGTATTCTTATCTTAAACCAGCAGAGAGCAAAGACAAGAGCAAGTCCACCTTGTAATGATAGTATAAGGATTTACAATGCATAAGAAATGTTTTAAACATATCAATTAAAAACAATACCAACTTAAACTGGAAGCCAAATGTAAACTTGTCACTCAGTTAAGATTTGTCTCATACATTTTGATGTGATAAGCTTTGACATTTTTCCTCCCATTTCTTTCCAGCTGTGGCATAAATCACTCTCTTGATCACTTTCACCTTAGGCTGATTAGACTGTCTCCTTTGTGAGAGTTTTCAGGAGCTTCTTTTCAATCAGAGGATTTGTGTAAGCCTGAACTTAGATCCCGTGACTTCTCTACTGTTTATGGGGTGCCTCATAAGCCTTATGTGGATTGCTTCTAGTCCCAGTCATCCCCACACTTGCCTGGAGATTATAGTCCATGCCAAGAGACCTGTGGCCCCTCACACTTCACCCTGCGCTTACACAGTCATACACCTCCCCTTATTGAGTATAAATTCCCCAACTCTAGGGTCCACTCTCACTCCTCCTGAAAGCTCCTCTTGCTGCTGGGAACTCAGATTCTCTTGGATTGGGGCTTCAGGCTTCATCTGACTCACCCTGAGTCTAACTTCTACTTGGTATACCCTAGTAGGTAATTGGTTCCCTTTCTGCACTTGCAGTTCTGTGTTGGGCCCCTAAATCTTTCCTCAGTCCTGAAGCATCCTGTTTCAGAATTGTCCTGATCCCCTTCAAGTTCCGTTGCACTGGTGCAGGAGGATGCCTGGCTGTGGAGTAGTTAATCCTCTTTCCAAATTCAAGCTGTATTAGAAGATCAACAGGAGAAGGGAGGAATTGGGAAAGTTCAAAATTTTGAAATCCTGCTTCAATATGGTTCCGGTTTTAGTCCAGCTTGCTCCAAGGTAGAATCATGGTGGAAGGGCATAGCAGAGGAAACCTGCTTAGTTTATTGCAAGAAGAAAAGCAGTGAAATCTTCCAAGAGTGAAATGTGTAAGGACTAGAATAGTAGGCCATGCCACCTTGGCACAAATAGATACAGTTAGAAATGTGTTCCACCAGTCTCTTGGATAGATCCAAGACAGAATTATTTCAGAAATAAATGCATACAGGTATACTAACTGTTCATTGTTAAATTTTTCTGGCCTCTGCAAAATGACATATGTAAAAATTCAGTTTCTTAAAAAGAGTATAAATGGCAATATTTTGGCATATTTTCCTTAAAAATTTTAGATACTTAGAGATAAAATGCATTTGAAAAGGAAAAATGATATACTGAAATTGGTAATTGCATTTAGATAATGATTACTGGAATAAAAATTTGGACTTATTTGACTGAATGTTATAAGGAAGCAAGGAATAAATAATATGTGTAGAAAAATAGACTCATTAACCTTCACCTTGTCTTTAAACAGAGGCAGTATTTCTAAACAAATTAAAATAGGAACAAATATGAAGAAACCACTTTTCAAATGCTTTTCTTGTCATAACATAATTGTTACCTTTAAATTTTTTAACAAATTATTTTACCTGAATACCTGCAAACTATAGTATTCTGAACAAATAATGAGACAATCAAATTTAAAGAAAAATTAGTCTTCCCTTAAGCCAATTTTTAAGTGTTTGTGTTATAAAACTCACTGTGCAATAATATTCTTCAATTAATTTTACAAAATCCTTAAATCAGTAAACACCTGAATAAATCTGAGTCAGTACATAATATTACCTGTTATAAAAGATTAAGCCTTAGTTTAAAGATCTCTTTGGTACTATTTAAAAATATGACCATTATTATTATTATTTTTCTAATTTTAAAATTAAAAGCACAAAAACATATTAACAAACAGACACAAAGTAGCATAAGAAATAGTACAATCAAAACTGAATTACAGACAATGTGACATGGACTCAACAATGGCTGTTGCTTTAACTATTGATATCTTCGAAGTGTATATTCATGAACACAAATACAGACATGCAAAACTGGTCAAACAATTAATCATCTCAACAACAGGAAAAACAAAAAAAGAAAGAAACCGGAAAGCATTAATAAAGAGACACAAAGTAGTACAATAAAAGTAATATCAGAATTGAATTATAGACGAAGCATCAGAAAACCAACAGTAGTTGCTGCTTTGCAAATTGATATCTTCAAAGTGTGTGCTCGGGATAACACATACAGACATACAAGATTGATCGAATAACCTGTCATCAACTATTCCTTAGCATTAAGTGATATAATACAATAGTAGAACCATGTTAGCCATCCTGCACATATGTATCTACATATATACATACATAGATTTTTGCCTCTTTCTTTTCTCCTTTCCCTCGTCCCATCTGTTCCTTGCTTTTGAACAGATTTCCTTCATGTCTCTTAGTTTATATTCCCACCCTCAGGTTCTTACACCAGTGACGCAATACGTTGCTTGCTCATATATCGCTGATTTATTTCACTTATGAGTATGGACTCCAGTTTTGACCACCTGCCTACAAAGTCCCCAAAACTGTCTTTCCTTATAGCTAAACAATATTCCATTATATAAAAATGTCACAATTTTTTAATCCAGTCTTCGGTGGATGGACACGGGTTGCTTCCACATTTTAGGTATTACAAATTGCGCTGCTATAAACATGGGTGCACATATATCAGAGTGATGTGATGTTTTCAGATCTTCTGGGAAAATACCCAGAGGGGGAACAGCTGGTTTGAATGGAACCTCTAGACCTAGTTTGCTGAGAAATCTCCAAACTGCTCTCCATAGTGGTTGCACCAGTCTGCATTCCCACCAGCAGTGTAATAGAGTCCCTATTTCTCCACAGCCTTGCCAGCATTTGTTATTGGATGATTTTTTCATACTGGCCAGTCTTACTGCGGTGAGATGAAATCTCGGTATTGTTTTTATTTGCATTTCTCGAATGACTAAGAATGTGGAACATTTTCTCATATATTTGTTTGCCATTTGTATTTCTTCATCTGAGAAGTGTGTATTCATCTCAACTGCCCATTTCAGTATTGGGTCTTTGAATTTGGACAGGTACATGTTTTTAAATTCTTTGTATGTTCCAGATAGCAGTCCTTTGTCTGAGGGACAGCCAGCTAGGATTTTTTCCCAATTTGTGGGTTTTCTTTTTACTTTACTGGTGATTTCTTTAGATGTACAAAAACTTCTCAGTAGGATGAGGTCCCAGTTATTGATTCTTTGAAGTGTTTCCCTTGCAGTTTCATTTTTGTTCATGAACTCTCTGCCTACTCCTATGTCTTCAAGATTTTTACCTACTTTCACTTCCAATAGATTTAGAGTTTCTGTTTTAATGTTGAGGTCTGTGATCCATTTTGACCTGAGTTTGGTGCATGGTGATAGACTGGGGTCTATTTTCAGTTTTCGGCAAGAGGCAAGCCAGTTTTTCCAGCACCATTTATTAAACAGGCCTTCTTTTTTCCAGTGAGTTTGTTGACCCCTTTGTCAAATATTAGGTAGCTGAGTGAGTTTTTCGTTATGGTTGCATCTTCCAGTGTGTTCCATTGATCCTCAGGTCTGTTTTTTAGCTAGTACCAGGTTGATTTTATTACAGTAGCTTTGTAGTATAATTTTAGGTTTGGGACTGTGATTCCACCTGACTTGTCCTTTATTGCCCAGGATTGCTTTTGCTATTTTGGGTGTCTTCTGGTTCCAGATGAATTTGAGGCATATTTTGTCTAGATCTGTGAGGTAGGCTAACGGTAGTTTAATGGGAATTGCATTGAATCTGTACAACAGTTTTGGTAGTATGGCCATTTTTACAATGTTAGTTCTTCCTAACCATGAGCAGGGTATGTTTTTCCATTTATTGAAATCTTGTTTGATCTCCATTTTCAGAGTACTGTAGTTTTCACTGAATAAATCTTTCACATTCTTTGTTAGATTGATTCCTAAGTATTTCAGTTTCTTGGTTGCTGTTGTAAAAGGTATGATTTCCTCAATTTCTCTCTCAGTCTGTTCTTTGTTCGTGTATAGGAATGCTATTGATTTTTGGGTGTTGACTTTGTGTCCAGCTACGCTGCTGAATTTGTCGATTAATCCAGGAGTTTTCTTGTGGAGTTTTTGGGGTCCTCCATGTACCGTATCATGTCATCTGCAAGTAGTGATAGTTTGACTTCTTCCTTTCCTATCCTTATTCCTTTTATTTCTCTCTCTTGTCTGATTGCTCCAGCTAATGCTTCCAGAACTATGTTGAATTGGAGTGGTGACAATGGACATCCTTGTCTTGTTCCTGACTTTAAAGTGAAAGTTTTCAGTTTATGTCCATTTAGTATGATGTTGGCTCTTGTTTTATTATAGATGGCTTTGATCAGATTGAGGTAGAGGCTTTCTATTCCTATTTTTTCTAAGGTTTTTAACATGAATGCATGTTGGACTTTATCTAAAGCGTTTCCTGCATCTATTAAGATGATCATGTGGTTTTTGTCTTTGACTGTATTAATATAGTGTATTACATTATTTGATTTGCGAGTATTGAACCATCCCTGCATTCCTGGAATGAATCCTACCTGGTCATGGTGTACAATTTTCCTTATGATTCACTGTAATCTATTTGCCAATATTTTGTTGAGTATCTTTGCATCTATGTTCATGAGAGAGATTGACCTGTACCTCTCTTTCTTGGTTGGGTCCCTCTCTGGTTTTGGTATCAGTATAATACTTGCCTCCAGAAATGTGTTGGGGAGAGTTGCTTCCTTTTCGATTTCATTGAAGAGTTTGAGGAGTGTTGGCATGAGATCTTCTCTGAATGTTTTACAGAATGCTGCTGTGAATCCTTCAGGGCCTGGGCTTTTCTTTGTTGGTAAATTTTTCATAACGTTTTCAATCTTATTAATTGATATTGGGTTGTTCAGGATTTTTACTTCTTCCTGATTCAATTTTGGTAATTTGTACCTTTCTAGGAATCTTTATTGTTGACATGTCAACTTGATCCTATTAGGAAACACCCAGCAGATTAGGTATTTCTTAATAATGTGTGTTTCCATACTACATATGGCTGCAGCTGATTTCCTTTCTGGTCATTTCCCCTGGTATGTTTCTTGTCACATGACTGAAACACATTGCTGTTTCACGTGCCCTTCCATGCTAATGTTTCTACCTTGGCGTCAGCCAAGTATGCACTGAACTTGCTGAAACTGTGAGCCACATCAAAGCTCTCCTCTTTTCTGTACATTCCAAGTATTGTGGCCCAGCGGCTGGAAACCTGACTAATGAATGCATTTGGTACCAGAGATGTGGTCTCATTGCTGGGACTATACTCAAACATGTGCTTCTGAAACATTTAGCTTGCAAGAGTTTGCAAATGTTTTGACATCCAGGCTAGGAAAGTAGAGCTTGATGTAAAATTCTAGTCAAATTTCAGAAGATCAAAATTGTGATAGAAATGTTCAAAGTGGAGATCAGGTTCTTACCTGCACACTGTACAGTACACTGAACCTGGGGATTTCTATGTTAAGGACGCTATCAGATCCACCTTTACAGACTCATTTTCAGGACACGATGAATCACTGGTGACACCATTCTCAATGGATGGCCTGGTGGTTTTACCTGGTGACCTTGATATTACAGGGGTGAGGAGCTCAGACCTAGCCATTCAAAAAAATTTTTTCCTATCCATTCACGTTGAAGCGCTTCCTCAACGTACGGCTCAACATTGAACGTTACATGCAGGCTTTGTTATTTTCATCAATGAGACATCTCACATGAGAAAGATGGCTTTATAAAAACTATACGGCTCTTGATTTGCTGACTGCAATACAGGGAGGCACTTTTGCCCTCTTATACGTACAATGTTGTATTTGTATTCATGATTACCAGACTCACATACAAAAAGGCTTTCAGGAGATGGATGAAGAGGTGTCCACTGTCCGGACCCATTTAACAGGATACCCTTACCCAGTGCTAGAGTCTTTGGGATCCAGCTAGCAATGGATAGCCATAACTTGTACTGTAGTGGTAATGGTGTTGACAGTGTTCTGTTGTTCCCTATATCACTATGGTCTTGGTGGGCAGGGACCCCTTCGTTTGTCCACTTGAAAGAGATTATTCTCTATCAACCTTTGATTGAGTCAGATATGAGGAATCACCCAGACTGAGACAAAGCTCAAGACATGTAAGTATACTTCCAGACAACTCTGAGGATATGAACCCATTATCAGAGCAGGCACACAATGGGGTACAATTATATAACCATGACTAAGCAGTGGACAGCTGCCTATGTGCCAATGAGGGTAGCATGTAAGAATGTAGATAGATAATGACAACATGTATAAGAATTATGTAACAAAGCACAGGTGGCTCTTGAGCTCTGCTTTGCCCCATGCTGCCTGCTATTGTTGCTGAACTGTTGCCTACGTGCATTCTTTAATCTGGAGCCCTCCCAAGCAAAGATCTCCCTGGCAACCCCCCTCAGCGACTGGACAGATAGGTGCAGCAAACCACTCCTGTGCTGGCTAGGCAAGCAGAGAAGAATGTAAATAGGTGGTAATGGCATACATAAGAAATAAACAATACAGACACAGCTTCTCTTTCTTGCTGCTGCCTGCCTTTGAGACTGATGTCTGCCTCATGTGCCTCCTTTATTTTGAGGATCTCACCTGCAAAAATCAGCTCCAGACCTTCATTCACATGGCCACTTTGATTTTCCTTTTGACATGTTCTTTGATCAGAGATATTTCTTCACCTGATTACTAATTTAATTTCATTTGGACAGCATATTATTTGAGTGATTTGAGGAATCATAAATTTGTGCCAGAATATTTTTTGGTTTGGAGAATGTTCTGTCATCACGTCACACAAGTGTGTGGACTATTGTTTATAGTTCCATGCCTATAGCAGGATCTATAATGCCTACCTGGTTCATAAATTTTGTCATATTATTATAAATGTGTTGAGGTTTTGGCCTACTTGGATTTTCAGTTATTGAAAGCTTGTACTGAAATCTAAAAGGGTTTTTTTTTTCCCCCCTCTGTTATCCTCCCTATCTCACTAGGTACTTACATAAAGCTTTGTTTTATAAATGAAGACAGTCTTACTAGGAAGATAAGCATTTGGAATTGTTGAGTACTCCTGAAGTGATTACTCTTGTAGGGACTATTTTAGAATTAAAATAAAATTTGTGTAATTATTATAAAATGTTTTCATAATGATTAATATGGTCAAATAATATGAAACTGAAGGATATTAAATGTTTCCTTTTTGGTCTGAAGACTATTATTTAATGTTAACCTTTATTATTTTCTTGAAATCTAAGAAAAAACTGTTACAGTAAATAACCTAAATATGAGTTTCTATGGGCTTGCTGTCTATTTTCATTGGGTTATCTTTAACACTATTTGAATTTTTCTTAAATATAATTATATCAATCATTTAGAGTTTTTTATTGCTATCATGATTAATACCATTCTGTTCTATAGATCTATGTTTTGATATTTAGCAATGATTTTTCTCTGTGATGTTATTTTTCATTATGGTCATTTAACTTTTCCAAAAATGACAATATGTTCATACTCCTACTCTAGTATTTTGAGAAACTTAAACCATTTAATATTACTTTATATTTCTTTTGCTAAAATTCATTTTGTTTAGTATTTCTAAATTACTTTTTTCCTTTTTATTTTGCCTGTATAACCTATTTAAAGACATTTTAATAATTCTTTCTATTCTCATTAGTGTTTGAGAAATGAGTATTACTTTGTACATTAATTTTGATAAGATGATCTAAACATTGATAAATGAAGAAATAAAAATGTATTACTGTGGTATACTTTAATGCTTAGGAAACCATCATTTTTTTCTCCTTTAAAATTCTCTCAGTTTTTTTCAAGATAAACTAAATAAATAAAGTTAAAGTGATGGCCAGTGATACTACACATAATATTACAGCATAAATATATGACTATCAACAAATACAAAGTAAAAATAAAATAATATAACATAAATAAATAGCTATCAATGTTTCATATTTAAAATTCATCTAATGATCATAGATCCTTTACATATATTATTTTAGTCAAAAGTATTTTACATTTTATTAATTCACAAGTTTCTTTCAGAGATCTATTTCTATTATTTCTCAACATTAAAAATAACTTAACTGATATTCTTTCATTCTTTTTAAAGAATGAAAGTTTGCTGAGAAATTTAAGGATCTTTCTGACATGGGTTCCTGATTCTACACTAGAATAGTGATCAGAGGAAGTGGTCTTTATTATCTGTAAATTTTAATTGCACATATCATTAGTTGAAAAATATTGTTATGTCTAATCTTTTAGTGTTCAATGAAATGAAATACCAATAATGATTTAATTATGTGGAAATTAGGATAATTATCTTTAAGAAGTTTGTCCAATCGGAATCTTAGTTTTTCATAATTGTGTGGGCCAAATTTATGAGTTTTAAACTTTGAATTTCAAACAACACCTTTGAAGCTGAAATGTAATTTATCAACATTTTAAAACAATCTTACATTTCTAGGTGTTTTAGCAATATATTTGATACATGTGCAAATTGTGCTTAAGTTATTATCTATGGATTTGTCTAGTGAATAAAACATCGATTTTGCAACAGAAACATCTTTGTGTGTTTATAAATCCCTGAATTTAAGTCTGTCAATTGTGACCTACTCTTTCTTAATTTAACATATAATGCTTGCAATAGCCTAGGTACTGATAAAAAAGTTGCTATTTTTTCAATTCTATAGTGACAAATATAAATGTAGTTAACATTTTAAAAGAACAGAAAATGCTCTGTATCAAACCATATGTATTTATTTTTAACAACAAATCATTAATTTTTATTCAAAAAGAAGTTAAATTTAAGATGTATAGGTCAGGGTTTTGTAACTGCAACATGGTTTACTAATACTTTGTTTCTTTGTTTATTATTCAAATTTGCTGTACACAACATAATATGTAATAGGATGTTTTGTTATACATATGCATTGTGAAATGATTACTGTAGTCAATAAAATTAGCATATACATTATTTCAGTTAGACACTTTTTTGGTATGTGTCAATATTACCTAAAATATACTCTTTGGTATATTTACATACTATAGTGTTGTTAACCATAGTCTTAATTCAGTACATTAGATCTCAAGATGTATTCTTTCCAAATAGATATAATTTTGTACCTTTGACCTGCACACTTTTCTTCCACATGTGCTGAGTAATCACACTTTGATTCTTCTTTTTATGTACTTATTAGGTTTTCAACTTCTACACATTTTACTACTTAATTAACAAAAATCATTTAGATAAAACTGTATTGAAGCAAAATGAATTTACATTCATTGTGAGTACAAGAGTTTTCATATTAATGTGTTTTTTTAACATGGAATATGTAAAGCAATTCATCATGGATGGTTAAGAAAAGAATAAACTGGAAAGACAGGGTACTCATCTAGCCATATGTTCTGTGATTGTGATGTTCTCCAATGGGCATTGAGATACAGCGCATTAGAGTAGGAGGCTGCCGACAGCTGGTTGCCTGTTTTCTTTGGCAACCGGGTATAGTTCTTGTTACTCCTGAGATTCCAACTCTAGAGACATCATTCTGACCCCAGAGAAGAGATCAGCTGGTAGGAATCCATGTTTTTCTCTACTTTTTGCCCAGGAGTACTAAGTACTAATGTTTTTCTGTTTCCACAGAGATTCAGTCTGAATGAAACTCACTCTTGATATTTACTGACTAATTAAACACAGAAGAGCTCATTACATTGGAGGAAAGGGAATGTGTTATTAGTTTGAAACTTAATTTTTGTGTGTTCACATAAGCCAGTATATAATTTACACAAACTGAAAGAAAAGTATTTTTATATGGGAACAATTCAGCAAAAGCTATGCCAGCAATATATCAATTACATTCCATTGGTTTTCAATCCTGAAATTCTTAAGTAATATTGTAATGTAGACAACATATATAGTTGTACTATGTGTATATGTGTAGGAGTGAGGTAAGAATCCAAATATTTTGCAATTGTGTAACTATTAAAAGCACAATTTTTCTCATTTTTGTTGGTCTGATACATAGATGCACATGCACTATTTCATATGTATTGATCTCTTCCTTTTTTCTTTGAACTTATTTATTTGTATTTTTATCTTTAAATATTCACCAATATCACACTTGATGCCAAATAAGGAGAGGGCTACATGCTGATTTGTTTATTCATTAAATATGGTAATATGTGTTACTGAGCCCCTTCTCTTAAAAGTGGCATTCTATGTTGAGATATCAATAGGGCAAAATTAGTTCCCCCCTTTTTTTTTTGCAGTACTGGGGATCGAACTCAGGACCCTGCGCTTGCTAGGCAAACGCTTATTCCACTGAGCTATATCCCCAGCCCCAGTGGCATTCTATGTTAACCTAAGATAAAACAATAATTTTTATAGGGATATATAGATCAATTTTTAAAGTACTTGTTATCTTAATATACACTAGTCCAGCCAAAAACAGTATATTTTCATTTTTCAAAATGAGATATCACAGATTATGTAAGTTTCTTAGCAGCCTTTTATACTAATTTATATTTTCAGTTTTAGCATTTTAAATTATGTGCATCACAACTTACTTTGAATGTAAAAAAATTTAATTTTTATATATGCTTATGTGCTTATTTTGTATATATACTTGATTTTGTGTGTAATATATTGATCATAGTAAATTGCATTACAAATTCAATTTCTTCATTAATAAAAAGGAAGTCATAAATCTAAATGTAAAAAGCTATTAGTATGTTCAAATAATGTAACTTTATATATTTTTAGTATAAATTAGAATAACTATTTTTTATTTTTATATACAATGAAAAACTAGTAATAGTCTTTAGAAAAGTTTTGACAGTTAAACAAATTAGGCTTCATCTATATGAGAATTTTAAATTAATATATCTTAGGGAATATCAAACACAGTTTTTAACTTTATAGTCTTAAGATTTTATGATTTAATCACTTTATATGATGACTTATGTAAAAATATTTCTAATACTAAATTATCCTAATTCAAAGGAGAAACAAATTTGGTCAAACATATTATTCTCTTGGTAAGTTTTTCTATTCATTTTTATAGTATTTTATTTGGAATAATTTAGTGAATACCAATATGTGGAATTAAACTTTTTCTGACAGTGCTTGTAATAAAAATACAGTCAATAAGTTGGTGTGACATTATTCATACTTATAAATTACTATGATATATGTTTTTTAGAAAGTAATTAAAATAAAATTTGTATTATTTTTTTAAATGTTTCATAGTATATTAATCTAATCTGTTATATGTCTGGTACATTTTTACTTTTACTTGCAAAAATTTCTACTCAAATTTGTGTTATTTTATTCTCTTTGTATGTATTCTTCTAAGTTCTTGAATCTTTAGGATAGTTTTTAACTCTAATGCTGAGGATCTTCCTGTAATATTTTTCTTTTTACTGTAAGAAATTTGTCTCTAAGTTTTATTTAATTCTTCAATTTAAGCACTGATTTCTTTGCATTTTGAAAGTTTTCCTTTATTTATATGTGTTCTGGTTACATTTTTCTCGTTGCTGAGAGAAAATACCCAACGCCCAAAATGAAGGAACGAAAGGTTTGTTTAGCTTACAGTTTGTGGAGGTTTCAGTCCATACTTGGCTGGTTCTGAGGCAGAGTGGCACATGGCAGAGGCAAATGTTCATGGCAGCAGAGCACAGCAAAACCAACCAGCAAAAGGGAGGAATGGCTGCAAGCAGCCTCTTTTCTTTTACATTGTAAACATGCTCAGCATGTGTACAGAGTAAGCACCCTGGCTTCCTGCTGAATCATTTAGTTAAACCTCCAGATTTCCCAAGTTGACACAATGTATCAACCATAACAATATGTGTAAGTATTTTTAGTGCACTAATTTATTTTGGTATTCACTAGTTCAGACATAGTTATACTTCAAAATTTTTTTATCACCAGTAAACTGATAACTAACATAACAGGTTTTATCAGTAACATAACATAGATACTTTAAACATTTTAACAGGTTTGCATTTGAAGTTATTATTCATCTTAAATGTAGTTTCATAAAATTATCCAATGAGAAATTGAAATAAATTTACAGGAATAACTTATGAAAATTAATAATTCTTATTTCCCTTCATATTTCCACAAAGTAGTTCAAATAAATTTATGTTTTTTATTTTAAGGAGAATAATAAAAAAGAAAAATAGCAAATACAAACAAAACAAAGCAAGGACTTTAAAAATGATACAGCGCTTCAAACCAAATGATAGGAAGTAAAAGTGGTTGTTATATTACGTATTGTTATCGTCAACACAGTTGCTCAGATTACCAGACATAACAATGGAATACTGATCAAATCATTCAAGAGAAGAAAATAGTAATTTTAAAATCATTAGAGACAATACAGACTTTCACTAGGCAGGATGGTAGGAATTCACCAAGGATTGTTGCATATTGTTGTCTTCACATCAGTTGCTCAGTTTATCAGCTATAAGCATGTAAAACTGATCAAAATTTTAAAAAAGCATTAACTGTCCCTTTCAATAAACTACTAGACATTAACAGTACAGTTATCCTCGCTGTCTCTCTCTCTTGTTATATATGTATGTATACACACACACACACACACACACACACACACACACACACTGTAGTTCTTTCCCTCATTGCAGTTGTTCCTTTAAGCAATTTCTTTCCCTTTCATATTACCTATTGTACAATTTAGGTTTTATTTACTCTTTCATGTTCTTTCATGTTCTTACACTAGGGAGACAATATGATGTTTACATATGTTGGTCTTGTTTATTTCACTTATGAGTATGATCTCTAATTGTATCTATTTACCTATAAGAGACTCGAGTTTATCTTTTTTATGGCTGAGTAATACTCCATTGTATAAAAATAACACATCTATTTTATCCCTACCTCAGTTGTGGGCATTTGGGTTGTTTACAAGATTTAATCATGACAAATTGTGCTGCTACAAACAAGGGTACAGATATATTACTGTGGTATGATATTTTTAATTGTTCTGGAAAAATACCCAGAGGAGAAATAGCTGGGTTAAGTGCGACTTCTAATCCTAGTTTTTTGAGGATTCTTCACACTTATTTCCACAGTGGTTTCAGCAATCTATACTCTCACACACAGTGAGGAAGTGTTCCTTTTTATCCCACAGCCTCACCAACATTTGTAATTGGTTGATTTCTTAATGATAGCCATTCTTTCTTGGATGAAATGAAATCTCAGTGTTGTTTTAATTTGCATTTCTCATATGACTAATGATGTTGAACATTTTTTCATACATTTATTCACTATTAGTATTTCTAAATCTGAGAAATCTGTATTCATCTCAGATGCCCATTTTTGGTTTGAGTCTTTGAATTTTGGAGGCCTGATTTAAATTCTTTATATATTCTAGGTAGAAGTCATTTGTCTGAGGGGCAGTTAGACAAAATTTTTTCCCAACCCATGGATTTTCTTTTTACCCTATTGGTGATTTCTTTTGTTGTGCAAAAACTGTTCAATAAATGAGATTGCAGTTGTTGTTTTGAAGTTTTTCCAGTGCAGTTCGATTTTTGACATAAACTCTATGCCTATTCTTATGTCTTTGAGATTTTTACTTCCTTCTCTTTCAGTAAATTTACTGTTTCTGTTTTGATATTTAGATCTTTGTTCGATTTTGACCTCAGTTTTGTGCATGGTAATAAACATGCATCTAGTTTTAGTCTTTGGCATGTGGAAAGCTGTTTCTCTCCAGCACCATTTATTGAAGAAGCGATCTTTCTTCCAGTGAACATTTTTGGCCCCTTTGTCAAAGATAAGGTGGCTGAAGGTGTTTGTAGCTGTGTCTGCATCATCTAATCTGTTCCATTGATCTTCAGGTCTGTTTTTTTTCTTTTTCTCTTATACCACGCTGATTTTATCACAGTAGCTTTGTAGTATCGTTTCAAATCAGGGATTGTGATGCCTCCTGAATTTCCTTTGTTGCCAAGGATTGCGTTTGCTGTTCTAGGCCTCTTCTGCTTCCAGATGTATTTTAGGAATATTTTGTCTAGATTTTTGAGATATATGAATGGTATTTTAATTGAGATTGTATTGAATCAGCACAATTTTGGGAGTATGGCCATTTTCACAGTGTTGTTTCTTCTGATACATGAGCAAGGAACATCTTTCAATTTTCTCAAATCCTCTTCAACCTATTTTTTCAGAATACTATAATTTTCACTTTGTAAGTCTTTTACCTCTTTTGTTAGATTGATTCCTAAGTATTTCATTTTTTTAGATGCTATTATGAAAAGTGTGGTTTCACTGATTTCTCTCTCAGTCTGTTTGTTGTTTGTATACAGGGATTGTACTGATTTTTGTGTGTTAACTTTGTATCCAGCTATGCTACTGAATTTGGTTATTAAATCTATAAGATTTTTGGTGCAGTGTGTGGGGTCTTCCATTTAGAGTATTGTGTCATCTGCAAATAGTGATGATTTCACTTCTTCCTTTCTTATCCTAATTTCTTTTATTTCTCTCTCTTATTTAATTGCTCTGGCTATTTCCAGAACTATATTGAATAGGAGGATGACAGTGGACATCCTTTCCTTGTTCCTGATTTTAAAGTGAAAGCTTTCAATTTCTGACCATATAGAATGATTTTAGCTGTTGATTTGTCATAGACCGCTTTTATTGGATTGATGTAAGGACCATCTATTCCTATTTTCTGTGAGTTTTTTTTATCATTAATGATTGTTGGGCTTTATCAAAAGCTTTTTCTGCATTTATTAAGTGATCATGTGAGTTTTGTCTTTGGCTCTGTTGATATGGTGTATTGCATTAGTTGATTTTCATAAGTTGAACCATCTCTTCATTACTGGAATGAATTCCATTTGGTCATAGTGTATAATGTTCTTCATGATTTGTTGCATTCTGTTTGCTAGTATTTTACTGAGAAGTTTTACATCAATATTCATTAAGGAGATTGGCCTTTAATTCTCTGTTTTGATTGGGTCTTTCTCTGATTTTGGTTTCAGGATAATACTTGCCTCCAGGAATGGGTTGGGAAGAATTTCTTCTCTTTCACTTTCATTAAAGAGTTTGAGAAGAATTGGCATTAAATCTTCTCTAAATTTCTTATCGAATTCAGCTCTGAATTCATCAGGACCTGGGTTTTTCTCCACTGGCAAATGTGTTATTACATTTTCAGTTCTGCTGGTGATATAGAGTTATTCAGGATTTTTATAACTTCTTCATTCAGCTTTAGTAATTCATATGTATCTAGAAATCTTTCCATCTCCCTGTGCTTTCTATCCCATGAGACCAAGGATTTTCAAAGTAGTACTGATAAGCTGAATTTCTTCAGGATCTGTAGTGCCTTCATCCCTTTCATTTTTGTTGCATGTATTTCAGCTTTTCTTTTCTTTTTAAAATAATTTTGGGTAGAGATTTGTCAATTTTCTTTACATTTTTGAAGAACCATCTCTTACAAGTTAATTCTCAAAGTTATTTTTGTATTTTAAATTTAAAACAGAAAAGAGTTATAATTTTTCCAAAAGGTGAAATGTTTTGTGATTATAATCCATAATAAGAATTTCACGATTAATGTCAGGAAAATTTTGTGAACTTTGGTGAAAAATTATAGCCAGGTGTAATTATGAATCATATATTTCTTGTTGATGTTACCTTTTCACTTGACAAATTATCCCTTCCTCCTTCCTTCCACCCTTCCTTCCTTTCTTCCCTCATCCCTCCTTTCTTCCACTTTTTAAGCAATTCTCCCTTGCTAGCATGTGTAAGAGTGAATGTTGTATGCTGTCTTTGAGCTCTGCAACATTATTAAAAGTAGTCAAGTAATACTTAAACAATTTTTCTGAGATCTAAGACAATTTTGGTAAATAGACTCACATCCATATTTTTTGCTTTCTGCCTTTTTGTCTTTTCTTTTTCTCTTGCTTATTACACTCTGCTTTCTCTATTATATCACTGAATGGAAATGATGAAGGCAGACTTCTTAGACTGGTCAAAATTTTCTGGATAAGCATAAAACATTTTACCTTTAATACCTCAGCTGAAGCATCTTTATTTTTTATTATTTATTTCTTTATTCTTTTTTTTTTCTGTCTTTTTGAGACAAGGTCTTGCTATGGAGTTCAGCCTGGCCTTGATCTCACTTTATAGTCCACACTGGTCTCGAATTTACAACAATCCTCCTGTGTCAGCCTACCAAGTTCTGGGATTACAGGTGCATGTCACCTTTATAAATGCCATTTACTGTGCAATTTTATCTTCAACTTTGCTTTGATTTTTAAATGCAAATTAATTTTCAGTCTAGTCAGATAAATTTTATGTAATAATTGTCATGTGTTTTTTAATTTTTTTATCTGACCCTTTATTTTCAAAACTGAGTCTAGAGTCCAATATTGAATAACCTAGACTTTTTAGATGGTTCTGAATTTAGTTAAAACATAATATAATGTTGGATTGACTTACAAAACTTTGGGTTTTCATTTTTTAGTCATAAATACTAATTTGCAATTTTTCATATAATATTTTTGACTGTTTTTAGCTCCTATGTTAATGCTCACCACCTAGAATGAATCTGGAGCTTCTCGTGTCTTTCCAATTTCTATTTAAATATATTTGGTAGAACTTTCCAGTGATGCCACATGGGCCTGAGGCTTTCTCTAAGAAAATGTTTTAAATTACAAGTTCAATTTCTGTAACGTTCCTTAACATATACAGAGATATTCATAGAATCTATTTCTTCGGAGTGAATAATTGCAAGTTTGACTTTCAAGGAAGTTGTTCTTTCATGTAAAGTTTGGGAATACTAGAATAAAGTTTCTTGTTTATTTTTCTCATTCTTTTAGTCTCCATCAAATCTTCAGTGTTTTAATTACTCATTCCTTATTAGGTAACATTCATTACTGTCTCAGTCTGGGCCTATATATTGTTCATAAGATTCTTTGGCAGACTGAAGAGTTGGGCTATGTGGTTTATTTCTTTAGTACATAAAATGTGATATTTTTAAATTAGTAGAGTTTGAATAAAGTAGATTATGCTTCATAAAACAATAAAATTAAAGTGTGATTTAGGGTACTTGTTCTGTTCACATTTCTAGTTTATAACTTTTAACATTATTATCTATTTCATATTTGTTATCAAATTTTTGACTATTTTATACTATCTTTTCATATATACTTATTCTAAAATCTTAAAATTATAATGAAAATTTTGTTATTAATGGTTATATTTTATGTATATCCTTTCTTTTTATTAAGAGCAGAATACATTTATTGAGGGAAACAAAACTTCTGTCAAAGAGAGGGAAAAAAGAGGGGCCCAAGTGTGTTACCCTAAGACTGTCTTTTCCAGGGACTTTTATAGAGCAAAACCATGAGGTGAGGTGGGTCCAGGTTAGGGGAAATGGACAAAACTATGGTCAGCCAATAAGAATTTTTCAGGTAAAATTGATCGAATTGGGATCAAATGGAAAGTGAGTCACATAGCAAGGGGACCTGAATACAGAACACGGCTTTGCCTGTAAGGGATTGGGTCAATGACTCTTCACGGTGATTGCTGTCTATTTAGAATATCAATCCCTGATGTTTGCATCTAGGGAGGAATGTGGGTATATTTTTTTAGTCTTTATATCATGAGGTATGGCCCACAGGTATCATCTTTGATGTTGGCCTAATACGTATCAAATATATTCATCTTTTCCAAACTAGCCTTTGATTTTATTAATTCTCTGTCTTGATTTTCTATTTTATCAATAACTTATGGAAATCTGCATGCCTCACCTTCTAGAAATCAAAAAGTAATTTACAAGAGATAGACATGTCCTAACTTTAAAACATGTTAATATTTTCCTGTGATTTTTAAAATTTATTTAAAGTGCAATGGTGCTATGTTCTGAAATAATGCTTCATATAATTCATTTAAAATATATTGAGTTCTTTTTAGGAGACTGTTATGGTTGATACATTGTGTCAACTTGGTGAGTCTAGAGGTTTGGCTAAGTGACTCAGCAGGAAGCCAGGGTTCTTACTTTGTATACATCCTGAGCCTCTGGAAGAGGAGGGCATGGAGATTCCATGAGTGCTACCAGTCCCCTGGGTGGGGGTAGGCTGTTTACACTGTAAGGAAGGGAAAGAGGCTGCTTGCAGCTATTTCTCCCTTTTGCTCTTGTTTTTGCTGTGTTCTGCCGCCATGAATATTTGCCCTCTGCCATGTGCCACTCTGCCACTGAACCAGCCAAGTATGGACTGAAACCTCCACAACCTATAAGCTAAATAAACCTTTCCTTCCTTCATTTTGGACGTGGGGTATTTTGTCTCAGCAACAAGAAAAATGTAACCAAGACAGGGACAAAATGTGGTGTACCTTAATATATGGTCTATGAGGTTTAAATAGTATTCTAAGTAGAGACATTGGTAAGGGGGAAAAAAAGATGGGGAAAAAGAGAAATAATTATGATAGACCTATGTAATAAATCCTTAAGATGAATATAATTATATTTACTAATTTTAAAATAAATGAATTTAATGTACTCAATTACATAAATGACATTTCAACATTTACAAATAAAATGTTTAGTATATAAGAATCACCTTATTAACAAAATAAAATCATTTTTATGTTTAGGATGGAGGAGTATACTGTGAATGGTAAGAAGAACTTTGTTTATTAGTTCACTTTTGGTGCTGAAGCCCGAATCCAGAATCAGACCGTGGGAACACTTCCCAGTTGATGATGTCATCCAGCAGTTCTCTAATATTGGTGATTTTTCTCTGTATTTCTTCTACAGATTACTAAAAGAGGAGCACTAGCATATCAAAAAAGTATCAATTCAGTCCTCTGAGTTATTACATTGAGTGTTGAAATGAATCTAGTTTAATTTCATTTTATACTTCTTATAAATCTGCTATTTCAATTGTTCCTCTTAATGTTAATTTTGTACTCTTGTCCCTTTTTTCTCTGTCTTTCTTTGCCTTGCTTGAGGTTTGTAGTTTATATTTGATCTACAGTTGGTTTTCTTGAATTAACCTGAAATCAAAGCATTTTTTCTAGCTTTTTTCTTATATATCTTTACTCTATAATTATTTTTGTGATGGTCCTTGAATTTCATTTTTGTAATTTCTTCTCAGACTCTGACAAGTATTTTTTGCTAATTTGGTCACAATATTTAACATTGCACTAATCTAAGCCATTAATCTCTCACAGGTAAAACATGAATTCTATGTAAGGATTCTTTCAAAAGTTAGTGTAATAATGCTAGTCAATTGGTTCATAGTCATACTAAGTGGATTTTGTTCTTACTGGTAGATCATTTAGATTGCAGATGAAGACTAGAACGAGCAGTCTATGCAATTATTGCCTACTATATAGCATAAACTCATTAGGTTCCACTGACGGTTTGAGAGGGGCATTCTCATACTTTTTCTATATCATTTGATAATCTTCTTAGAAACAATGAAATGTAAATTTTCAATTAATTTTTGCATTAAAATCATGCCTTTCTTTAATTTTTATACTCACATATAGAGAATTATTTGATTATATATTCCTTCAGAAATAAAAATAACATAACATGAAGAGGGTTGCAGTTATTCAGATAAGCAGAAAGAATTGATGTGCTACCTTCTTTGAGTCCTCTAGAGTTTATCTCTCTCTTTTTCTCAGTACTAATGATTGAAACAGGCGAAGCTTTATCACTGAACTACATCCCCAGCACCTTCCTTTCTCTTTCTTTCTTTCTTTCTTTCTTTCTTTCTTTCTTTCTTTCTTTCTTTCTTTCTTTCTTTCTTCCTTCCTTCCTTCCTTCCTTCCTTCCTTCCTTCCTTCCTTTCTTTCTTTCTTTCTTTCTTTCTTTCTTTCTTTCTTTCTTTCTTTCTTTCTTTCTTTCTTTCTTTTTCTTTCTCTTTCTTTCTTCCTGTCTCTCTCTTTGTCTAAAATAGGACCTCCTTTAATAACTCAGGCTGACTGGTACTTACGACCCGCCTAGCTCAGCCTCTAGAGTTATGGTCACAGGTTTGCCTACTTGACCTGACCAGTTTTATCCTTTCATTGGTGAAGCTGTCTGCAGTAAATCACGTCATCCATTTATTTACTGCATGTATTTTTCTATCTGTGCAATTTCCTTAATTATTAATAAGCAGTTGAAAGGGTTGAATGGGACTATTTCACTCTGTCAATTTTTCAAGTTTTTATTTGACTTCAAAGATATTTTAGTAGAGAGAAATTGCATTTTAAAAAACTTTAGCTAAATATTAAATTGTTAAAATTTGAATGTATTTTAGCTCAAGTTCATTCACATGAGTTTATGGGCTTTCAGATTTCTTTGTATGTTATATGGTGTGTGTGTGTGTGTGTGTGTGTGTGTGTGTGTGTGTGTGTGTGATATTGCAGATTAAACTCAAGGACTTGACACTGAGTTACATCCCAAGCACTCTTTATTTTTTATGTTTTGGGCACTGTGAATCAAACTCAGGACTTTCTACTTGCCAGGCAGGTGCTTGTGCATGCCCAAGCACTTTTTTAAAATAAACTTTATTTTGAGATAGTTCAAGCTAGGCTTGAACTTGTTATCCTCCAGCCTCAGCCTTCTGAGCAATGGGATTACAGGCATGCACCACCATACCTGGTTGTAAATTTTTATTCCTGTTTGTGTTTCCTATATTTGACTTACCTCAATTCCAATGAAACTTCAAGGTCTTGTGCCCTGTTTAGGAAATTTACTTAATGAAAACAAAATAAATTCACGTAGCTGTGTTGGGTGATAATATAATGATGCATGACAGCTTCACTCATTACCCCATACTAATTAAATAAAACCTTGAAGCTTTAAATAGAGTGACTATTCTTGAAAATTTTACACTTTATCACAATTTTCAACTTTTCAGGTTATTTCACAGCTTTTTCTAACCAGGATCTTAGTGCAACGACTTTGAATATTTTATATACAAATGAACTAAATGCAGCAATATTAACGGCAATGAGGCTCAATTTCAAACATAAAACATTAACAATCCAAATCTAAGGCATGTATGTAAAACATAATATCATTAATTCATGTAGTCTCCCTTAAATTTTACCTCTGAAGAAACATCTAACTCTTCATTTCCTTGCAAAGTTCCTCTATCCCATTTTCCCCTTGCTTTCCCCACATTGGGCTTTTCACTTTGCCTCAACTGGTTTTGCTATTTCTTTCTTTCTTTCTTTTTTTTTTTTTTTTTTTTTTTTTTTTTTTTTTTTTTTTTTTTTTTTTTTTTTTTTTTTTTTTTTTTTTTTTTTTTTTTTTTGGTGGTACTGGGGATTGAACTCAGGACCCTGCACTTGCTAGGCAGTCGCTTATTCCACTGAGCTATATCCCCAGCCCCATGGAAGTTGCAGTGACTGAGAGGCACTGAAAAAGGAGACATATGTAAGTTGTTGCTCAAAGGATGCAGAAAGCTTGTGTTATGATTCAGAACTAATATGTTTTTCAAATTCTCATGTGTTGAAAGGTAGGACTTTCAGAAGTTAGTTGGATCATGGGGCCACTCTACTTCTCTGAGGATTGATCCTACTAAAGAGATAAAAAATGAATGTGCTATTAGACTGCAGGGACTGAACAGAGGGGATTTATCAGCGGGCACAAGTCATTGGAAGGGTTCTTACTTTTTAACTCTTTCTTTCCTTCTCTCTCTCTCTGCTTCCGGGCTGCCAGGGGCTAAGCAGCTGTCACGTACCACAGCTTTCCACCACACCGTTTCTGCCTTAGAGCTAACAAGCCATAAATGAAACTCTAAACCTACAGCAAACCTTTCTTTGAATTGTGAATGTGGGAATGGGGAGGTGACTAATGTAATAGTTAAAACCTCTGAAAAAACTCACTTGGCTTATCAGAAATGCTCCATAATTTTTCAAAAACGAAAATACTTAAAAATATATTTTTATATATCTATATCTATATTTATCTATCTCAGCAACTTTGTATAAAGAATTTGGTATAATATGTGCAAATGAATAAAATACTAGAGGATTTGAGTCTAAAGTTAGACTTTAAATGCCAAATGATTTTGTAATATTCTTTTGTAAAGGACATAAAAAAATATTTCCTTAATTAGGTAAAGTTCTTTAGTGGTTTAATTAAGGACTGAGACAAAATGGAGATGATAAACAGTAAAGCATGGGTTCCTGGAAATTTATATAAACCATCTGATCTTTTGGGACATTTGCCAAGTTAAACCATTTGAATTTTATTTGCCACTCTCCTGTAATTAATATGCTAATGATAGTGTGATACTGGCAGTGCTAATGATACACTTCAGGGTTTACTAGGCTCTACCTGCTCATTTTGTCCTCAGCCAAATGCATAAACAGCTAAAAAATAATACTATCAGAGAAGCAAAAGTAAAAATGTAATATTTTTTAAATTTTAAAAATAAAAGAAGAAAAATATTAACAAACATATCCATTTACAAAATAGCATAAGAACAATACAAAGCACAGAGAGTTACACACAAAGTAGAAGGAAGTAACAATGGTTGTGGTATTATGTATTGATACCTTCAAAGTGGTTTCCCAGGAAAACAAATAGAGACATGCAATAGTGATCAAACAAGTAATCATTAACTGTTTTTTTCAGTAAAGCAATAGAAGACAGTAGTACCACTGTTAGCTCTCCTGTATACACACGCATACATGATTTCCCCTTCTCCTTTTCCACACCCCAGTTCCCCATTACTTTTGAGCATTTTTCTTGCATCTCACAATGTCTATCATACCTTCTAGTTTTCTGTTCACACTTTCAGGTTCTTACACTAGTGAGACGATACGTTGCTTACACATGCAGGTTTGGAATCTAATCTAAGAAACTATTTTTTTCCCCAGTGTAAAAGAAATAATTCAGAAAGAAATCTATAACAAAAGAATAATTTTGTACTTAGAGAATTTGTCATTAAGTTTTGCTCAGTGTTTTGATCAGTGCATTATAAGTGCTCAGTTAATATACAGAAATAAAAGTGCCACTGAACAGAAGTATATATATATATATATATATATATATATACATGTTAAAATGTTTTCTCCAAACCAAAACTAGTCATCAGTACTTATTTGGTAATATTATACATTATAATCAACACTATGTAGTCATATACATGCTATATCAGGAAGAAATTATCATGATAGAAATGCACATAGGTTAATGTTTTATGTCATTATTTTCTTTTTATCTTATAGTTCTGAGTCTGCTTGTCTGTGTAAGTTGAGGAATATAGATCAGAGTTTGACACAATTGTGAGGACAGGAATAAATAGGCACTTGTGATTGAGCCAATGAATCAAAGTGAGATGGTAATTTAACAATTTAGAAAAAAAAATCTTTAAAAAATATACCTGAACTAGCCAAATCACTCCCATGGGGCATTTACCACTGGTCACCTGCATTCGTGAGATTTCCAGGGCATATAAACAGTAAAGATGTGATGAGCCTTTCCCAGCGTGGCTACCATGGATCATATTCAGAGCCCTTATTCATTTATACAAAGAAAATATTTTAAGATAAATTTTTGATTCTAACAGGAAGCATGAAAATACATAAAATGGCCTATATGTGAAAACTTAAATTTTTAAATATATTTCTCACATTATTTCTGCAGATAATTGTCTCTCTCTGTTTACTTTAATTGTATTGTTCACTTGGAAATGAAAAGCAAAATTTTCCATTCAAAACTGCCATAAAATGTTTGATAATACAAAATTGGATATCTCCCCACATCCTGATGCGCTTCCTCAGACTCGTTTTTTGACTGCACAATGCATATGCTTCTGATTGAAGACATCTGTTCAAAATTAACTCACAATTGCCTGCCAAATAGCATCACTGAGAAGGAATACACCTGCCATAGGAAACTGGAAGCAATGCAAGCCTATCAACCCTGCCCAGACTACTAGAAATTTCAAGCAGTAGAAACATAATGTTAAAAAATAGTTAAAACCACAATTTTGCAATCTATGCCTTCTTAATTGGTAACAGATACATCTAATACTTCAATAACCAGTGACAATTTAAACATATTTTAGTGAATTTATATATCTTTATTTTAAAAGTGGGCACACTCTAACATCCACTTCTAAATGTACATCGAAATTACGATCCCATTGTGAAATAGGATTTGGCTTTGTGGGTATGACCTACAAAGGCTTCCAGAGTTTATCTGTCCATACTAGTAAGGGTTGGAACAGCAGGTTTTTAAAATCAGAGAGACAAATGTGCATTATGTTTACCTACACACGTTCTACAGGAAAATAAATATTTCCATTCCTTAGTGAAAACCATAGACAGAGTTGAACATTTATCGTATGATTTAGGAATCACATGTGTATCAGTCTCATTTCAAGAGAAAAAATTGAGGAAATTGTAATCATCATTGTATATACAACATATATAAATACATACATGCACAACTATGCTTATTGTGGCTGTTAAATTTAATCGTGTCAGCTCAAGTGAACAGACAGCCCCTAGGGATTAGGGAAACATACTTTTGGGTGTCCCTGGAGGGAATATGGTATCCCTGGGCCCTGGACCCTTCATTTCTGACACTGTTCCCTCATTCTGCTTTCTGGCCACCACGAAATAAGCTGCTTTGCTCCATGATACTTCCTCCATGATGATTCTGCCTTGGAACCAGCAACTTGGGTTTAAGCCTCTGAAACAATAAACCACATGAAACTTCTCCTCACTTAGGTTGTGCCCAGTATTTTGTCTCAGTAACAAATGTTGACTAATACAGAAAATTGCAACCAAGAGTGGGTTTACAAGTGGGACTGTGCCTGACCATGTTCTTTAGAAACATTAAAAACCTCTTGGTAGGAGAAGTTTGGAGAGGTTTGGAAGTACAGTTTAGAGAAGCCTTAGAAGTCTATAAGCAGAAGTTTGTGAGATATTTTCATCAGAGCTCATAAGATGAGGAATGCAGAAAGTAAAGCCCAAGCTCAGGTTTTAGTTGGAAATAAGAACACCATTGTCAACTGGATTAAAAGTCCTGTGCATTATACGATGGCCAAAAAAGAAAAGAAATACTGTTTCCTGAAACTTTGTGGGAGAATGTAGGTGGTGGACTTATTGATCTAGTAGAGGAAATTTCAAGGCAGCCCAATGTTTAGGCATGGCTTGGGACTGTTACCTGATTTTAGTCAGATATATAATGAAAATGTGAGGCAAAAAGCAGGGTACAATGTTGTGATAAAGTTATGTATCAACCTGAAATGAGTTACAAGTAAATTTAGGGCCAAAGGATATGTGGTTACTCACTAGCACCATTTTAAAAAAATGTGCCTGGTACAGGAACAAGAAGAAATCAGCAACATGTCATCCAACCTAAGCTTAAGGGCTCAAAAGTAAAAAACCTTTCACATGAGGAGAGAATTCTCAAGATCCTTTCTTGGCTTGGGTCTCTTAAATTCCATTTGATTCAGCCATTCGCCTTTTTGGTATCTTCGCAAAAGAATTAAAAGCATCATGAAAATGGAGACTTATGTTTACTGTGGCACAGTTTGCAATAGCCAGGTCTTAGAGACAACCCAAATTCCCATCAATTGGTGAAGAGATAAAAAAGATGTGGGGTTGTTTTTATATCATGGGATACCACTTTGCCATAAAGAAGGATATGCTCTAGACATTTCTAGGAAAATGGACACATTTTTAATCCATACTCATAAATGAAATAAATTGAAAACAGATATATGAGTAGCACATTGTTTCTCTGGTGTGAGAAACCAAAAATGTAAATAAGGACAGAGATATATTTTGAAATTGCTGGAAAATGGTAACAGAAAAGAAGGAAAAAGTAAAAAAAATAAGAAAAGAAAAAACATAGAAACAAACGTTTGTAAAGGGAGAGAGGAAGAGTTGAAGGGAGGGTAAGGGAATGGGGATAAAAACTAAGTTGTATCATGTACAAATAAACTCTCTATGGTGAATGTGATCACTGCTTGTATCTCTACTGCACCAATAGAATCTAACTGAAGTGGGAATAAAGAGATGTGTCTCTTAGACAGTTGGTTCTCGAGGGCTCCTCTCACTGTGCTCAGCCCTCCGGGCTCTCAGAAGCCTGGATATGGCCCCCACTGGGAGCAGACCTTGGCATCATCCCATGATGATGATTTTACCACTGTGCAAAATGCAAGAGCTGTAGAGTAAGGACGGCTTGTATTCAGCTTCAGAGCAGGGTTTGGAGAACATGTAAGGAAACAATGAGAGGGCCACTCTTCGAAACAATGAAACCAAAGGAGTTATGGAAATCGCACGAGCTCACAGATACCGGAACAAGGAGGATGTGCCAAGTAAAGGTGTAGACAGTGAGCTGCACCCGCCCAAGAGAGAGAATACATGGACTCAACCAGCGAGGGCACAGGAATGGAGCCACCTAAGCCCCATGGACTGCACATCTCACCATGCTGTGATCTGGGTCCTATGTATAGATCTACAAAATTTGTGTTGGTTCTGGTGCATTTCACACTTTCTTTTGTCTTATTCTTTCATACTTGCCCATCCTTCCCTTTTGTAATGGGAATGTTTACCCTGTTCCATTGTACACTGACATTATTTAATCTTGTTTTAATTATTCTAGAATACAAAGCTAAGAGTTGGTCTTAAGTCTCAGAAGAGACTTTCACTTTGAATTGTTAAAAATGACAGAGCAGTTTAAGACATTGAGAAAGAGATTATTATGTTTTCATTTGTATGTAAGGCAGTTGCATCGTGTTTGATGGAATTATTAACTTGTTATTGTGTTTATTTGGAGATTAAGTGTAGCTCAGAGATGTGTTTCAATGCCAAACTACCAAGGAGTAGAATGTGGTAATTAAGCAAATGATAACTTAGTTGAATTGGAAGTGCTCTAGGCAATTAAAATACATTTCTGGGTGTGTCTGAGTGGATCACAAAAGTCTGACTTTGGTACTGTTATAGTTGATATATTGTGTCAACTTGAGGAGTCTAGAAGCTTAACTAAGTAACCCAGTAGTTCTACATCCTGGTGTGAAAAGGACATGCCGTTACTCATCTGGGATATTGTTCATTGTGTCAGTTTGAGAAGTTTAGAAAGTTAACTATGGGACTCAGCTGGGAGCCAGAGTTCTTACTTTGTATTCATCCTTACCCTGTGCAAAAGTCGGGCACAGAGATGGTGAGGCTGCAAAGGTCCACACTCCCTTAGGTGGGTTAATAGCTTATAATAAAAGGGAAATGAGGAAGTACTGATTGCTGGTTCTTTGAGGGAGTGCCAGTCTCCACCTTAAACTTGGTAGTCATCTCCTGGTTTCTGGTACAGACCGTTTGGTTTCAAACTGCGACTCTTCAGTTTCTGGTGTAGACTCTTTGGCCTTTGTCATAGATTCTTCAGTGTTCTGTCACAGACCCATCAGCCTCCTGATAAGGACTTGCACGGACACTGCTATAAGCTTCAACTTTGGACTGGACTCTTTAGTCTCCAGTATGCAGCCACCCTCTGCATGCTTCCTCATCCAAATCTGTGGCTAATCATTATAAACCAAACTTTTAATTTCTTATACATTTGTTTATCCTGTGTCATATCTGTTTCTTTAATAAACCCTGACTAATACAGATTCCATGTATGGTGTTTGTCTACCAAAACCCCCAGGGAGGGTTCAGATTCTCACTCAGCAATGTTGCACAAAGATGACAAAAGACGGAGAGAGATCTTCAGTTGAAGGGCCTTTGGGATCACCAATTGCTCTCAGTGAAATAAAGGATCAAGAGTCAGATTACCCAAGGTTTTACTGATACCAATCAAGGATGGAGGTGAGGGTGCACAGAGTGCACAGGAAAAGAAACTCTGTGATTCATTACTTGAGGGTAAATGCTAAATGTCATGAGTGTTAAGAGCTCACCTAAAGATGGAAATATTTTCATAGAATTAAAAATCGCCAACTGTTGAATTTGCAAAATTATTCTCTATTTTTGTAGTTGTTTTTTCTTATAGCTTAAAAAAGTATTAATTCTGGAATATATATTTAGAAATCTGTTTGGGACTCATTTTCTTTTACTCCCAAAGGTTCTTGGGAGAAAGGAAAACACCCAATGAAATAATATATTATATGTGCCACAGGGCAGACCTCCTCATAAATGTACAAATTAAATTTATAGCATGAAACGGAGAGTTCTTATTTGTAGAAAAATAGATCAAATCTTTCTGATTTGGAAATTGTAATGAAACTTGAAATTTGGAATCTATGGGATTGGGACTGCTCAGTGGATAGAAAAATGGATCAAGCACCTATGCTAATCATTACATGAGATGGAAGTTAATGATGTCATCTAACCAAAATTCCTTACCCCAAGAAGCAATATCAACAGGTAACTTATTGCAAGTCTACTCTATGTCAAATCTTAGGGAAAGGAGTTTTCAAGGGGATGTGCACATAAGGGCCTCAGATTTCTCAAAAGTGTTTCACTTATGCATTATATTAGAAAATTGGCACTAATCAGATCCACAGTTTATGTTATCCTGACTTGATAATTCAAACTTCTGTCCTAATATGCTGTAATTTTAAGAATAAGTTTTTGTTCTACTCCTGGAGAATGAGAGTTGAGATTTTGCAATTCTTCCTGAAAATTGGCATATTTTAATTATGAGAGGATAGATTTTTAAAATGTTAAAACATATCTCGGTATTCTATAAGAAGTTATAAACTGTTGTTGGAAATAAAGTGACTGATTTAAGTAATAAACATGTAAAATAGCACTAACTTTGACAGTCACTAGGATATGAGACTTGCAGTCCAGGTCAAGAAAAGTCTGCTGTGAAGTAGGTATTTGGCTAAATTACTGAAAAAAATAATGCAACGAGCAATGTATCTTGTGTGTAACTGAATAGATGTACAGAACAGAGTCCATCAACTTGAGAAGAGAAAATGCTCTTTTGTTTGTGTGTAACAAATAAAAGCAATGCTAGTTTGTCTTCTGACTTGTTTCAACATCACAAAATGAGACAAATGTTTCCATGAAGTAGGTTCACTTTTGGAAGTAATCCACTTGTCAAGGGTGGGAGACAAGAAAGAGCAAAGGTGTCATGCATGGAAATAAAAAGAGGTCAATATAAAAAGATGAGAGTTATCAAGTCAGTAACTCTCATGTCTAAATGCGGACTCAGTTCTGATAGTTTCTTTGGGAAATTCATATAATTTAATTTCAAAATCATCCACTCAAAATTCAGAGGATACAGTTTGACCTATCAAGAGTCATATCTCTGTTAAGATTCACTTTCACTGCTTAACTCCTTCATGCTGTTGGATTTGTGAATCCTCTGAATGGATTTGCTGACTTTGATGTGAAAATGGTGTAGATTTCAGTTTCTAATATGGCAGTTGAGTTAGACATCTGTTTAGCAGCTCTAAAATATTTTCTTGTTGTAGAAATTAACTACCTAATTTGCTTCCCATATATCTTATCATGAGAATAACATAATCTGTCATTAATGTAGTTTTTGCAGTTAAAGCAGCCTAATCTTGATGCTAATTCTGAGACCTACATTGAGATTATCCATGATGAGAAGTGTTGACCAAATATCCACTTCAATTCCATGATCTTTCCCAGCAGTACTACAAAGCTAAATTCCTTAGTTTAATATCGACCCTGGTCTGGATGATGGGCAAAATTCAGCTTTTCAGAGATTTTATATCTGAAAAATGATGTAAAGAAACTATTTAATGATGGAAGAACCCATTAACTTTTTCAAATTTTGTTGATAGATATCACATTTGCTGCTGGAATTTGAAAATATTGGGAAAAACAATAATGGTTTCACTGGTTTGGACTTGATGAAAATTTAATTGCACAAGTCAAGAGAGAATGAGGCAAAAGTTAACATATGATGACCATGTCTTTATACATGTTATATATATTCACAGAAAGAGTCATATGCATTCATATGCACATATGTATATGTATGCATATGACTTTGTGAATATATATAATATGTAGATATATGATGTTAGTGCTTTTCTTTAATCCACAGAGTTAAACAAAGGAACACTTCCATTTATATGAAACCTACTTACTTTTTTATCAAACAAATACTGTTAGAAAATTCCCTCAAAAATTTAAACATGTCACAACAATAGAGACAAGAAATAACAACCAAAACAAAAATATTGATTAAGTGAATTAATATGTTATGCAGTACACATGCAAAAGACATAACTTTAGGTATCAAAAGATGGCAAATACTTTCATTGTAAAGGAACCTTAAAAACATTGATGGGCTTATAGATTCCAACAGATTGGTATATCTGTGTATAGCAAAATCAGAAATTTGTTTCTGATTCTTTCTATATTCTCACTGAGATAGTAGTATAAGCTTAAAGTAAGTAAAGAAATAAAGAGAGGTGAAAAATTTTCCCTGGGAGTGGCTCTGTGAATTGCTTGGGAAATGTAGTAGGCTGATTGAGAAACCGCTGAGAATAGAGTTGACATTTACATTCACAAATTTAGAGAGAGATGGATCAATAACTCTTTGTGTGCATTTGTGTGAGTTTATCTGTATATGTCTGAATCACTGCTGTTCATGTGGAACCACCTTAGTTACCAGGTTAGAAAGAAATGAATTTATGCAGATATAGAAGTGCATTAAGTAAATTATGGAAGTAAAATCACTCATGGTGCTAATACACCATGATAAGGGAAGATAAGAGTAGAAAAAGTGTAAATTTAAGGCACTGAAATTCAAGATTATATTGAAGCTTTTGTTATTCTTTTAAGAGAACAAATTAAAGAAAATCAGTTCAAAAATAGCAACTATAACCGACAGGATAGGACGCAGGAGTGTGAATTTCTGGGGATAATGTACCACATAGTTGCAAAGACAAGATTAAACAAACAACATGTACACTAATTTGGATATGAAAGAATAAAATTGTTTCACTGGTGAGAAATCATGGAATTGGAAAGTCAGAGTGTAGAACGTGTGGAACACGTGTGAAAGAGACTTAATATGGTACATTTGTCATCTACTGTGTAGCTGTTTGTTACCAAGGGAAAAATGTAAATTACTGAACTCAGTAAAAGCCATAAGTAATTCACTATTTTTTAGGCTCGCATGATACAAAAATGTACCACAAATTCTACTCAAGAAGTGAAGTCTTTTTCTCCACCTTTAAATCTGTGACGTTTGTATGAATCACTTTGTTCAACACACATTAGTAAACATGATAAAATCAGATTTGTAAGTGGTTGAGCATTGAAGTTTACAGTATCTTGCAGTACTTTCATCTTTCAGGAAGCAGGTGAGGAAGATTAGATTATCCTTCAGATAAGATGATAGGCATATCCTTATATCTACCAATTTTCTAAGAGACTGGTAATTGTCAGCCCTTTGGGTTTTCCTACTGCAAATCAACCAGCTTTTTCTGGCAATAAAGTAAGGCTGTCCAAGTTAAGTGGATTTCTTTACTAATCCATCTTACAAAATTAGGAGCCACTTACACGATTATTGTGTCGAGGCAATGACATTTCAAGGGTAATTTGTATACAGTGATAGATAACTGAAACATGTAATTAGACGTGACATTGACCTTGGGAGAGGGATGTAGCAAAGGCTAGAAAAGTAATATTAAAACTACTAAGTGAAGACAGAAAAATGGTATACAACTTGTTAATAAGGGCTAAAAATCATTGTGGATATCTTACGGCAAGCTGGAAAAATGGGATTCCATTTTTCATGACAGTGACGTTGGCAAAACTGTAACATGCTGTAATTTGGAAGGGCTCTGTATGGATCTAACATGTCAGCAGATGAGGAATATTCGATGTCTGTGAGGGGAAGAGTACAAAAGACTTTAGTGTTTCAAAGACATCTAAGAGTGCAGTACCAAAGGCATTCAAAAGATGGAATTTTAATTCTAAGGGCAGAACCGCATGAAATATTCTGGGAACCTGGAATAGGAGTACAGTACACCTGTTTTCCACATAAGAAAAATGTAAATAAATTACAGTCAGAGGATGATTATGACTGATTACCAATTATTCTCTCTCTTTGAGGTGTGGCATGTTTTTGTATATCTGGAACCAGGAAGGGTCATGTAACTTTCTTTGGCAATGGGACATTATACTGCAATAGAAGCAAATAAAGACAGTACCTCTATTTGGGTGATGTCTTCTCTTCAGCTTTTGTAAACATGGAGATGGTATTTGAAGAATTCAGGGTGGATTGTTAGATGAAAGGGAGAATAAAATTCAGGTGTCTCAATCACTTTATGAAGCAGCCTGTAAAAAACGCACATGGAAATAAAAACCCTTGATTTTCCATGTCCTGACTGACCCACCAGGTTGAATGAGGTAAGCAAGCAAGTCTGCAGCCAAACGCTCAGGTCTACTGAGGCCACAAATCTGTCAGTGGTCTCAGACAGCTCTACGATGATTAAGTGGTCGATGCTCAAGCAGTAGATTTTTGAGAACCTCTTAACTTGAGGAGTCATTCAGCTGTCAGTTGGCTTTGAAAACATCACTACATTTAATCCAACATAATTATATAAGAACATTCTCATAATGTGTTAATAACATCCTCTAAATTCACTATAATGATATATACTTTAAAAACTAAACATAAAACATAATTATATCAATGTGTGAGAAGCTTAAGTGAAAAAAAAGGAAAACTAAGTATCTTCTGGTTCTTCTCAGTGCTGCAATGAGTTCTACTTCCATAAAAGTTGTTTTAAGTATGAGCTTCCAAGAGCTGACTATACATACAATAATTAAAGTATTATCCTTCATCCTACGTGTTCAGTCTTCTCTTAGCAAAGATAAATTTTATCCAAGATAAAATCTATATATATTTAAGATTTAAAGCATCATTGTATGTCATGAGTAGCAAGGATTTAATACTCTGTGAAGTTATTATAATCATTATATTTATGCCTTTAATTTATCAGTTTCCACCACATAAAAGATAACTATTCATGGTGTTCTCTTTCATTGTATTTTACTGCAGACAATATGGGACATAACAAAGATACATGCTACTTTGTCATTGAAAAGATTGAAAAACTGTTTAAAAGTTTCCCTACAAGTTATAGGTTCATATTATAGTAACTAGAATTTCAATTTTCAGAGAAAAATGTTTCTCTTCTTAGCAATTTTCAAGGTTGTTCCATGAATTTTCTGTCACTTTCTCATTGGAGGAACGAATATTATTTCAATTTTATATGTAAAAATGAAGAGGCACGCCAAAAAGTAAAAAACGATCATCACATTTTTTTCTTGCTAAAGGAATTCAGATATTGCTAGTACTTAATCTTCTAAGAGCAATTCTTTGAAGAAGGCTAAACCCTATAGTCGGTCAAGAATCTATATACTCTATAGAAGAGGAAAAAAAGAATAAAGAAAGGACATTGGTAGCACTCTCTTGCTAAACCCAGCGTGCAGTGCTTGCTGATCACCTTTGGTATTTACTAATTTTATTCCACCTAAGTGTTCCCTGTGAAATGTTAGTGTTAAAAAACACTTTCACTGTCCTTGCAAATCTAGTAAAATAATTCAACCGGTTTTAATTACTTACACTGTAGGGAAATTAGACCCATATTTTTGAAAGCTGCCTCAAATTTTAAATTGAAGGTGAAGAAATTATTCATATTTTTCATAATTTTTCTTCAACTTGCTGATATAGACATTAATTCATCCCGTACAGTCTCTTATGTACTATTGAAGAGATGATTTTCAGAAATAACTAAGTAAGAAGAGGATAGGAGACCATTAAGAAAGTAAAAACTGTTACAGAACTCACATTGGTCAAAGAGAATTCTTATTAAAAGTGAGGAGGGCAAAAGGCTAAAAGTGGAATTAATAAAGTGAGCGGTAGAACACAATGCACCTGCACAGCCACACTTAGAAAAACAGGATCTTTATACATTTGTCGTTTGACAGGTACATAGGTTGATTCCACTTTGTACCTAAGCACAGCTAGAGCTACCTGAAGCATGCAAACACACGTATCTCCTGGACATAACACTTACTCCATTTCCTGTGGAGTGCACCACCAGTGCACTTCTTCTGTCCTACTGTTCTAGTTCTAAGTTTTAAAGATCTTCACTTCTGCACTGGTTAATATGTGTACTAATTTACACTGCACACCGACAATGCATAAGGGTTCTGTTTTTCTCCACTTCTTCACTATCACTTGTTACCTTCTGCAGTTTTAAAAATTGTCCTTGGAACAAGGGAGAATTCAGTGAACACTGTGTGTATCTCACCACAGCTTTAAGCTTTGCATTTCCCTGGTAATTGTTGATAGTGAATATTTTTCATGTATCACTCATCCTTTTGTGTGTCTTCTTTTGATACCTGTTTATTAGTTCACTTTCCTAAATTCATTTTTCTTTTTCTTTTTAAATATATGAACCTATATGTACAAATGTTAAAATTTATAATCAATATAATCATATGACATAATCACCATGATTGTACGCACTGTGTGATTCTAGGACACCAAGCAACAAGATGAGCTCCTGTTGCATAGAATAATAGAGTCTGCTCCTCCATGGAGCACTCTGACCAGAGACCTCTGCACAAACTTGGGAAAGGGACTGGGGTGTAGAGTCATGCCCATCTCTGTCTTTACCTGTGCATTTCCCATTCTAAAATTGGATTATTTCTGATTTTGTACTGAGTTACACACCTTTACAACCAACTGACCTCCGACACGGTGTTAAGTTCATAAACTGAAATAGGATAGTTTCTTTTCAAGAAATGATGAAGGAAAGCAGGATATTACTATGAAGAAATAATCAGACCCCTATATCCCACCACATAAAAAAAATCAGCTCAAAATGTGTAAGGAATTAAATGTAAGATTTTAGGCTACATGTAAACATTTGAACGACTATATGAATAGAAAGAGATGAACTATTCTTGACATTGGAATGGACAAGGAATTTTGGATCTGACTGAAACAGTTCAGCTAACAAATACAATAATATTCAAATATGTCCACACTAAGCTCAACGCTTCTTCACAGCAAAACAAGCAATTTAAACATTGAAATGAAAACCTATATGTTGATAAAAATTATCTTCAAACTCTACAGATGAAGATTTAATAACAGACTACATAAAGAGTTTTACTTTTTCTATTATAATACAGCCTTGTAAATTCAGGTGCAGCTAATCAAAATTGAAAAACTGACGAATAGTCCCACAGTTTTTAAACTCTGAGACATTTTACAGTTGGCACGAACATTTGCTCACACACATTTGAGGCCAAAGATGAACTTATGAGTTTTAAGTGTGTGGGCTCTGGGTTTAGGGGTATAGCTCAGTGGAATAAGTGCCTGCCTGGTAAGTGCAAGGTCCTGAGTTCGATCTGGATCACTGCAAAAAAATAAATAAATAAATAAAGCTAAGGCATTCCATGTGCATGCATCACACGAGGGCACAGAAAGCTAATATTCAGAGTTTCATTTTTAGTTTATATGAAACTAAAAATAGTTTAGTTTACTTTCAGTTCCTGTGGTAGAGCAAAGTGTCATATCCCTCACTGAAATATGACTGTTTCCTGTAAAGTCCTGAATCAGTGGGACTGAAATGTACATCAGTACATTGAAAGAAAAACTAGCTACAAAACCAGCCAAAACTGGAAAACAATACTCCAAATAAACAAGGAATGGTTGATACTTATTTAACTTCTACTTTGTTCTACACAAACACTATAAGTTAGATTCTCCTACTTCACCTTCATCGCAACTAGTATTTTTGTATCGATATTCCGACAACAGGCCTCTCAAGTACCTTCCCACAGCCTCTGCGGAAAAATGATTCAACTATCATGGTCAAATGTACTGTAAATCTGAAGAAAGAAACCAGTGTTAAAACTTTCAACAGACGTCGATGTAAAAGTCTTAACTAATTAAAAATGTTACTACATGCCATAAATTTTATAAATGAAGGAATTTTTTTAGAAAAGTAGACATTTTAAAATTTGAAACTCTATAAAATACTAATAAACACATCTAAGCCACAGGGGAAAAAGGGACAAACAGCAAGCACCTCTCCCTTAAAGAATGTTAAAAGTGCTAAATAGCAGTATACCAAACAGTATAAAACTTTAAATTTCAAAAATTTATAGAAAATGTAATAACAGTTTATTGCTGTAGTAAAATAATTCTCAGAAAAATAGAAGATATACAATATTTGTTGTAAGAAGGCTAATGGAGAGAAATAGTCTGCCAATAACTACAAATTGATTTGTAAATCCAATTCAAATCTAACAAATGCAACTGAACAACTCAATTAGCAAATGCGTTTTAAGTCAAAATCTTCTGTAGTATGCCCGACTGCCTGTTAAAAAAGCACAAAGTTGCACTCTCCTCTGACTTACCAAGATATTTTCTATTTTAGAGCAGTTACAAACATTGGCTCACGGGCTCATCTATAAAAAATACAAAAATGAATTGGACAAAAAGATATGAAAATAAAATGATTTCTATACAGGAATTTGGCATAAATTAAAGGTAGCATCAGTGATCAGATTGGAAATAGTGCCACTCTAACTGGCAGTAAAAGTAATGATACCTCACACAGAAGCTACTTAAATTAATGCATCAACAAATTCATGCAAAATTAAAGACTATAAAAAAGAAAAACATACACCAACACTAACACAATCAAAATACTTAAAGAAGATTTGCTTTCCACTAGGATTTAGAAAGATTTAAAAACTTCATTACTTATATTAGCAGAAATAAATCTCCAAACACATCTACTATGCATAAAAATACTTTTTTCTTAAAAGTCACTGATGAGCTGTGAATATAAACTTCTAAAGATAGAGCAAAATCTAAGTTTTGCAGCATAGCCATTTGTGTTTAGTTTTTTGCCTTTTATTACTACATATTTGCAGTACATAGCGATTAAATTCATTGCAGGGGATAGATACAGGTGCATGAAACATTTCAATTATTTTTTCCCTCCTCTCTCTAGCCCCTTTAACAAACTTTTCAGAATCAGATTCATTTATTTATCTTATAAGGCCTTATAAATTTAATTATCATGTATACAAACTAAAACCAGACTTATTAGGCCAAAGAACATATGAAACATATTTGACAATTGTACTAATATAAAGTACACTGTTAGATATATTATCCACACTTAATTATTCCTTATGTTCTCTATTTTTACTGTTACATGTTACATCTATGTATATGTGTACATACAGAGATATCTGTGTATAGACACATATAGAGAGATAGAGACAGAGACAGGCAGAGTTTTCATGGAACAGGAACCATGTGATACCTAAGTTTTGTGTCTGAATTACTTAGAATTATGGGCTCAAGGTTCAACTGTCTTCCGACAATGACTCATTTATGCTTTTTATGTCAGAATACTACTCCATCATTAATAAGCACCACATTTTTCATCTGTCAATCTGTTCATAGACTTATAGACAGTTCACAAGATTTAGCTATTATATATTGTGCTGCTGTGAATGTGGGTATGTATACATCACCAGGGTACAATGTCTTTTAACTCTTTTCTAGAAGGGGAATATCTGAATTAAATGGAACTTCTATTTGCATTTCTCAAATGACTAAAGATGTGTAGGCAAATGGTCACAATTGGACATCATACTCATAAGTGAAATAAATCAGAAGTTCATGTGCAGGCAACGTATTGTATCACTGGTGTGGGAATCTGAAGGTAGGAATGTGGATTGGAATCTTTTCAAAGGTAGGGAGCAGGTGGGATGAGGGGAGGAAGAAAAGGAAGAAAGGTACAGATATGTATCTATGTGTGTATATGTAGGATGGCTAACATGGTGCCACTGTTGACCTGTGTCGCTTTATGGTAAGGAACAGTTCATGACTGTTTGATCAAGATTGTATGTCTGTATGTGATTTCAGAAACATGTACTTTGAAGTTATCAATGTGTGGTGCAGCAGCCATTGGTGATTCCCTGTCGCTTTGTCTGTAATTCAATTTTGATTGTCCTGTTGTGTTACTTTGTGTCTTTTTGTTAATGTTTTCCTTTTTTGTCTGTTGTTGTTCTTGTTTTCTTTGTTTTTTTATACTTTTGAAAATTAAAAAAAAATTTAAAAATGGACTTTCTACTTTGAGATTTTTGCAGGGTTTCCCTATGGATTTGAATAGTGGTTGTATCCGTTTACAGTTCCATTGACAGTGGAGAAGAGTTTTGTTCTCCCCACAACCTCACCAGCCCTTATTCTTGGTTGATTTCTTTTTTAAAATTGATTTTAAAAAATAAAGGAAGGAAAGCAAATGAACAAACAGACATCCATTTACAAAATAGCATAAAAACAATACAAGCAATACTGAACTACAGAATGATTAATTATTTGATCAAGTTTGCATGTCTCTATTTGTTTTCTTGGTTGATTTCTTCATGGGAGACATTCTTTCTGGAGTAAGAGAGAATCTCAGTGTTGTTTTAATTTGCATCTCTCCAATAACCAGTGATGTTGAACATGTTTATGTACTTATTGGATGTTTATATTTCTTCATCCAAGAAGTGTCGATTCATTGCAGATGCTCATTTTTTTAAATTGGGTCTTAAAATCAGGGGATTTCTAAGTTTTTGAGTTCTTTAAATAGTCTCAATATTAGTCCTTTGAGAAATACTTGCCAGTTATTTTTCCCATTCTGTAGATTGTCTCTTCACTCTGTTAATGGTCTCCTTGGCTATGCAGAAACTTCTAAGTTTAATGGGATCCTATTTGTTGATTCTTGGTGCAAAATCCTGCAGTTTTGTTCAGAAAGTCTTTGCTTACACCCATAACGGAAGAAGTAAATATTGAAATCACTTAGAAGAGCTTCACAATTATTTGAAACTGTCCTATCTTTTAAAAAATAATAAAGTACATTCAATATGCAATATATTGAATTAAAGGAAAGACAGAGCTTGTGATTAAAGTTGAAGAAAAAAATCATGAAAACAAATCATTAGAAATTAACTTTAGTTTGCTTTAGTTTTCTGTTGCTAAGTTAATTTAGAAATTAACTTTAGTTTTCTGTTGCTAAGTATCAGGACAAATGCTATTCAATGCTAAACAATGCTCTACGTGGAGCTAACCCCAAGCTCTATCCAATTCTTATAAAAATGCACACATACACAGATACACATGACATTTAAACATAGGTAAAATTGATACATTAAAACTTAGTAACTAATAGTTCTTGATAAGGATTGATTTTCTCTCTTTGAGAATGCTTTAACATTTTTAGAGATACATTTGATTCATATAATTTGGAAAAGCAATGAGAAATCTAATTTTAAATATATATAATATTATTACTCATAAACATCATGTATATTTCCATTTATTATGATTATGATATATTTTCAAGAAGAACTTGCTTTTCTGTAATACTACGTTTATTATAGAAAGTTTGTTCATTCATGATATTGGAATGGGAAGTTATTAATTTTCATTTTCCAATTGTGCTAATTAAGAAAAGTGGATTTAGATAATGTCAAAGAATAATCTTTTAGCTTTCAGATTTTACTTTTAAATTCAATAGTTTTATAGTTTCCACAGCTGTATCTTTCAAAATTCGTATAATGTGTAAATAGAAAATGTTTGATTTCTCCATTTCTGGATTAGTTATTACATTTTGCTTTTGTGTGCTGCCAAGGACATCTTTGGAAATTATTAGGGAGCATTCACATTTTTGCAAAGTGTAGTAAAATAATTATTGAAGCCACACAGTACTGATATCTATTTCAGAAGTCTTTTTAATTCTACAATGTTTTTAATAGGTTTAAATTCTTCGTTTTGATCACAGCATATTGTTTAAGGATTTAGTCTGTTTAATCTACATTGGGAAATAGGTCTAAAATTTCTATGATTTTTATACTCACATTTTGGATATGTAGAATGTTTAGTACTTTTGCATTTTCTAGTTCTGAAATAAGTTTATAATATCTTAACATAACTGCCTTAAATATTTTGTCTTCTACTTGTTTTTTTTTTTTAATTTTCTACTTGCAATCTCTTGGACATTTTTGTATTAATTGTAACCCCTTAGGAATTTTCTATTACTTTCTACTAAATCTCTCTATTGTCTTTTTATTTGCCACATTGTCTTATTTTGGTATGCCTAGTCATTTTTACTTTTAATTATATTGTATGTTATTCACTAGGTTGTCTGATTCTATTATCTCATTTTACATAGCAATTTTATTTTAAGAGGAAGTTAACTTTGCAATTTTCACATTCTATGTCCCGTGGGGTTGGCAAAAGCAACATTGGATACCTTAGATTTTCTTCCCAGTAGCTATCATTAGCTAAGCTTTGGATTCTTTCACAAAGACACAGAGGACAATAGCAATTTGGAAAAACAACTAATAGGAGGTAGATGTTGCAATGTTATATGGTTCACCCTTTATGTGGTCACACTTTTCATTTTCTTGCTCTTCTTTTTGCCTGAAATTTTATTACTAGGCTCTCCACGTTGGCAAGATGATAGTGTGCTCTGCTCACCCCTGTAGCTTCGTTCTGTGTTATGTCCTTTGACAAAGATCATATATATGTTTCGATTCCTGCTACCAAAAAATCACATGTGTATAAATTCCATCCAGTGTATCTCCCTACTTTTAGTAGTTTCAGCATATAATAATTTTTATTATACTTTCATGCTTCAAATAATTATATTTTAATATTTTGATGAGATTGTATTATATTTCTACAGAAGGTCAATAAAATAAAAGTTGCTTTCTCCTTACTTGAAGCAAAATATCATTACCTTTGGCTTTTATTTTACAGTTTTTCACATAAATATTTGAGGTAAATATTTTACAGAGTTACATCATGTAGAATGTCTACATATACTTGAATAGCATTCGAATAAAGAGGATGTGGAGGGTCAGTAAAAACGTGGGTTTTTCATTTTTGAGGAATGATTACTAACTCACTTTTGAAGACACAAATAGAGAATGAATTAGAGTATTAGGGAATGTGTTGTTATAAGAGAACATTTTCGAAGTGAAAAAATTAGAGCTCAAATATTGATTATTTCATTGCCTTATTACATTATCTGAAACAAATCATTGAACTTTTGAGTCCATTTTTCATCATAGTAAATGAGGATAATAAATATCTTTCACAACTGACTCATGAGCTATTGTAAAGTTCAAGTGACCTTGGCAAAATAAAGGAGCTGTACACATGTAATAATATATTAGAATAAATATATGGCCATTCTAGTTCTGGCAGTGCTCCTGGATCAATTTATGTCATGCACTTCATGCTTACAAAGTCACCCATGGCACCATGGCAGTTGACCTGCAGAAAGGTAAATGAAAACAGGTTATGTACGGCCTCGCAATAAAGTGTGTGTGAAGGGTTCTCATGCATAGTAGAGAATGTTTTCCACACTGGACAATATGTATCCCACACTCTGTAATAGCTTATCAATGGGAATTTTTGCTAACTAGTTCAAATATGGAATTTCAGAGGACCTCATGTACAGTGCATTATTTAAATTTTAGGATGATTATGGGGGCAAAAACAAAAAAAATTCCAGCTTATTCTAGAGAAGACTATGACCAATATTGTGGATATAAAATCCTACGTGTAGCAGAATAACAACTGATAACTTTGTATATGAAGTCAACTTTCTATAATGAATAATCGATTTAGAGTAACTTTTTGTTCTTTGAGGTCCCTGATAGAGTCCTTATCTAGCACACATGAGATTCTGGCTTTGAGTTCCAGAATCATAAAATAAATCAGTTTGATTAATTAAGAACCTATTGACAGTCACACTTTAGTTTTATATTAGTTTTGTGAGATAAAAAGAAGATAAAGATTCACTTAGCCCCAGGTCTTTTTCCTCCATATTTCCATCAGCAATACACAAAAAGTACCTTCATTTGAACTGCTAATCTCCCAAGCTTCCTTAGGAAGATTCACATATGAACAACAAAGCTCAACACTACAGGAGACTCCCTGACACAACCTCTAGCTCCACCACAGCTGACATTAAAAACAGCACCTATGACTTCGTGTTTCATCTGCTTTACCCACAAACTCAATACCGGATCAGTCCTCTCCGATCTAAAAGCGTTAGTATTCTCCTGATGTCTCTACCTTCAGATTTTCCATATATTAGCAAATGAAAACTTAACATTTACCTTTGGGTAGTCATAAACCTTAAAGGCCTGCTTGACTCTTTTCCTTTCCCTATCTTACACGTGACTGTGTAGACAGTCTTTCCAAGCTAACCGTTAGAACATATTCAACAGTATCTCCCCACTTCTGCACTGCGATGTGGATGAAATATGATATCAATTCTATATGGGAGTTTATATCAATTTACCAGTCCAAGTCTTCTTTCCTCAACCCACTAGTATCTATAATCTGAACAATAAGAGGACAGGAACCTAAAAATTGTAATTTAAATAATGTCACTTTAGTGATATCACTTGCTTGGAACAAAAAATGCATTGGGATAGTCCTCAAATATGATATACAAGTAGCTACACAGTAAAGGAAACATTTCCTAATGCATGCTCTCATCCTCAATGAAACAAAAATCCACGAGCAAGTGATGATTTTCTTATGTATAATTTGATCTGAGTACAATTTTTGTTTCATTGTGATCCAATCATATTTTCTTCCTTGATGTACTTGAAAATCTTAAGCACATTTTATTAGACTGTGGCATTTTGTTTTTTCTTCTGATTTTTTTTCCTACACTGTCTCTAGAGCTTCGACTGGTCTTCATGCCTACTACATTCTTGAAAATATTTTATAAATGAAAAGCACAAGTAGTTTCTGGATAGATTTTTTCTAATTCTTAATCTAACAATGCTTTTGATATAACTGTTTTTAAATATTTGCCAGTTTCTGAGTAACTGAGTGGCCAATCAGACCCACTGTTCTTAAATACCATACTTGTCCCTTGCTTCCAATCTCCTTGCTCGCTCACTGACTCAATATTAGCAGTCAGAAGATAGAGCTAGGGAGAGGCATTTGAGGTAGAGTGGATCCCACAAGTTAAAGCAGAAAAAAAATACGGAAGGCGTCCACCCCGACTTGGGAAATGGAGAAAAATCTAACACTGGCAATGTTTAAAATTTGGGTTATTGCCCAATATAATACTTATCCATATAATAATAAACATGTACTATTTCTTATAATCAGATAAATTTAAAAAAACTTGCAAGTGGTAAAAATCTCACCAGACCTGCAGTACTACAACTTTCACACAGTAGATCAAGTTTTTAGGGATGCAGGAGCATTTATAACAAAATAGCAGTGATTTTTGACTTGAACTCCAAGTCCTACTTGAAAAATGTGATGTTTAGTTACAGATGATATTAATTACTTGTATTATTATTTTGAAGTTTGATTAAAATCACATAAAATAAGTAAAAGTTATTTCTTTAACCCATGGTAAGATATCTCACAGATATTTTATTTTCTATTTTTGGCAGTCTTATGAAAACGATTTATATTTTCATAATGTCTGTGTGGGAAAAACTCAGAGTAAGATCAGTTTAACTGATGCAATTATAATTAGGTACTTGTGAAAAAAAATATAACCTTGGGAAGTATTCCGTGATTATAGTTTCTCAAGTAATTTTTCCCATTACTCTTTGCACTCCCCTCAATTTTATTTGTCCTTGCAATGTGGTTTCTCAATTTTACTTTAATACAAGAGCAATTCCTTGTTTAAGGGCAATTTCCTGGCTGAAGTTCTCATCTGCTAATACTTTCATCCGTTTTGGACAGGATTATTTCTCCACCTTACAATTTTCCAGGAAACAAAGGAACAAATTCCTATGTTTTGGCTTCATGTGAACAAACTAGTCAAAGGTACCTTTGATTGTGATTAGAGATGCTTTGCATTCAGTCACATTCTCTTCCTAATTCAATGGAATTTTATTAAATGTCAATTGTACACAACAAACAAATGACAGTACTTTTCTACATAGGGTAATGAATCCTTCCCAAGTGCGTAATAATGTGAGATGAGAGTCCCATGGAATATTATTTTAATTAACTAAAACAGTTGCAACTGAGGGGGAAAAGCAAAATTTAATTATTCTTCCTTTGATTACAAAGGACAAAAAATTAGATTTGACAGTTTTGTTTATGTGTACACGTTAGCAAGCTTTTCCTCACTGAGAAGCAGTAATAGACAGCTACAATTTAAAGGAGAGGTTTAATTTGACTTCTTGTTTCAGAGGTTATTCAGGACAGTATCATTGGTTCCAAAGAAGAATATGGAAGAAGGGCTTGGTGGATTAAGTTGCTTTGGTTCATGGTGATGGGAATCAGAGGAAGGGAACCTCACCAAGAAGAAGGGACAGACGTGAGACCAACAAACCACATTGCAGTGAAAAAATAAAGACCCTTAGCTGCATCTTCATCTGAATTTCACTTCAGCCCTATTTAAGTATGCAGAACTGACTGTATAAAAGGAGATATTCTCTTTATTGGCCAGAAGAATGTGATCAAGTCTGAGCAAGGCATCAAGGTGTCTCACTGCAGCAAACTGGGTCAGAATTACCCCTACTCATGTTTGAGTGGAGGCTTGGGCAAGAGCCTGTGAAATTCCATGGCAAAGACCTGAGATAATATGCAAGCTGAAGGCATGAGGCTAAAAAGAATTATACTTTCCTGGCAGTAAAGGTGCCAGTCTTTCATATATCAAGTTAGGCATTATGCCAATAATTGGATCTTCTGTGTCCTGGATACAAGAGTGCCCTGTTTCTCCTTACTGCTGCTGAGCTTTCTGGACACAGGCATACTGGAGTTCTCTTTACTTTTGTTCCTTTGGAAACATATACACAGATAAAACCTAGTGAATGTTTTCTGTTCTTCTTAATAAATGAACTCCTTTGATGAAATGTTGCAGAAATGTCCAACTTTACTGAACCACAGTATTCCTTTTATAAGTAAATTGATACTGTCCACCATTCTTTCAACAAACCATTTCCCTGGAATGATTCTTTCTATGTTACAAAGAGAAAACTGCAAAGCAAAGTAGTTGAAGGTAAAAGAAAAAGAAAAAGACAAAAATGTATGTATGTATGTATAGAGGAATATATATGAATATACATATGTGCAGGAGGGCTAACATGGTTCTACTATTGTATTATATCACTTAATGCTAAGCAATAATCGATGACAGGATATTAGATTAATAGTGTATATCTGTATGTGTTAGCCTGAACACACACTTCGAAGATATCAATATGTA
>PVLD010016018.1:0-46495 GCA_004027595.1 Dinomys branickii | reverse complement strand
AATAGCAAAAGCAATCCTGGGCAATAAGGACAAGTCAGGTGGAATCACAATCCCTGACCTGAAATTATACTACAAAGCTACTGTAATAAAATCAACCTGGTACTGGCTAAAAAAACAGACCTGAGGATCAATGGAACAGACTGGAAGATGCAACCATAACGAAAAACCCACTCAGCTACCTAATATTTGACAAAGGGGTGAACCAAAACCACTGGAAAGAAGAAGGCCTGTTTAATAAATGGTGCTGGAAAAAGTGGCTTGCCTCTTGCCAAAAACTGAAAATAGACCCCAGTCTATCACCATGCACCAAACTCAGGTCAAAATGGATCACACACCTCAATATTAAAACAGAAACTCTAAATCTATTGGAAGAGAAAGTAGGTAAAAATCTTGAAGACATAGGAGTAAGCAGAGAGTTCATGAAGAAAAATGAAACTGCAAGGGAAACACTTCAAAGAATCAATAATTGGGACCTCATTCTACTGAAAAGTTTTTGTACATCTAAAGAATTCACCAGCAAAGTAAAAAGAAAACCCACAAATTGGGAAAAATCCTAGCTGGCTGTCCCTCAGACAAAGGTCTTCTATCTAGAACATACAAAGAATTAAAAAACATGTACCTGTCCAAATTCAAAGACCCAATCCAGAAATGGGCATCTGAGATGAATACAGACTTCTCAGATAAAGAAATACCAATGGCAAAGAAATATATAAGAAAATGTTCCACATCCTTAGTCATTCGAGAAATGCAAATAAAAACAACATTGAGATTTCATCTCACCCCAGTAAGACTGGCAAGTATGAAAAAGTCACCCAATAACAAATGCTGGCGAGGCTGTGGAGAAATAGGGACTCTGTTACACTGCTGGTGGGAATGCAGACTGGTGCAACCGCTGTGGAGAGCCGTTTGGAGATTTCTCAGCAAACTAGGTCTAGAGGTTCCATTCAAACCAGCTAATCCTCTTCTGGATATTTTCCCAGAAGATCTGAAAACATCATATCACTCTGATATATGTGCACCCATGTTTATAGCAGCACAATTTGTAATAGCTAAAATGTGGAAGCAACCCAAGTGTCCATCCACAGAAGACTGGCTTAAAAAATTGTGGCATTTTTATATAATAGAATATTATTCAGCTATAAAGAAAGACAGTTTTGTGGACTTTGTAGGCAAGTAGTGAAAACTGGAGTCCATACTCATAAGTGAAATAAATCAGTGGTACATGTGCGGGCAACGTATTGTATCACTGGTGTAAGAACCTGAGGGTGGGAATATAAACTAAGAGACATGAAGGAAATCTGTTCAAAAACAAAGAACAGATGGGACGAGGGAAAGGAGAAAAGAAAGAGAAAAAAATGTATGTATGTATATATGAATATGCATATATGCAGGAGGGCTAACATGGTTCTACTATTGTATTATATCACTTGATGCTAAGGAATAATTGATGATGGGTTATTTGATCAATCTTGTATGTCTGTATGTGTTATCCTGAACACACACTTCGAAGATATCAATACGCAAAGCAGCAACTATTGGTGGTTTTTTTTTTTGTCTCTGGTTTTTTGTTTTTTGTGTTTTCCTGTTGTTGAGAGGATTAATTGTCTGACCAATTTTGCATGTCTGTATCTGGGTTCATATATATACACTTTGAAGATATCAATAGGTAAAGCAACAACCACTGTTGAGTCCATGTCACCTTGTCTGTAGATCAGTTTTGATTGTATTATTTTTATGCTAATTTGTGTCTGTTTGTTAATATGTTTTTGTGCTTTTATTTTAAAAAAAAACAAAAAGAAAAACATAAAACCAATAACATAATTTTAAAGTCTGAGACCAAGAACATTCTATGATACGTAAGAAAATTTCAAAATACAAAAGCAAAACCCCAAGCCCACAACACAGCAAGAAAAAAATCGTATACCTGCATGAAGAAAGTAATCATACCAATTTGGCAGATACAAGTGTCTGATTTGTGTATTTTTGAAAGATTTTCCAGTATCTATATCTAGGTTTTCATATAAAATTGTATGTTACTCTTTGAAAAAGAGAGTTCTATTAAAAATAACAGCAACAAAACCCTCAAGATACTGTGAGGTCAGCTAGACCAACTTTATTACTGCCTTAGATATCAATAAAAGCGCACACAGTATTGCTGTTTTCTTGTCTCTAGTAAGAGTAGAAATTACCAAAGGGGAGAAAAAATTTGTAAGGAACATGAAAGTTAAAAATAAAATCCAGTTTCAATATGTGATGGCTTGGTAGTGAAATCTGTTACCTCAGTTCCAGAAGAAATTTCCTGGCAATCACTTACAGACCTAAATACCTTCACCTGCAGCTCAGGCAGTAACTGGGAGAAATAAGGTGAGGGGGCGTTGTTTACTCAGGATTGTTTTGGCGCTGTTTTGCAAACATTTCTGTGCCTCAGAATTACCTGAACAACTTATCAAATGCTCCAGTCTATAATTTATGCCACAATTGGTACTGATATTGTACTGGACATGAATTTTAACAGGATCCCTGGATGATCCTCAAGTGACCCCAGACAAGTGTTAAGACATATTAAAAACACACAAGTAGCAGGACCTTGACCTTCCTGAAACGTAAAGGCTTTTATTCCTCAGCCTCCTGCTTTTGTCACTGACTTTGCTCTGGGTGCATCCTGGTGTTTACTGAGTGGTGACGACAATGGCTTAAACACATGAATCCCTCTATGTGCCCAGCACTGCCCCATATACTTTAAATGCCTTAATTCTTAAGTCTACAACCATGGTATGTGTAGGTCTTATCGCCACATTCACTGCCACAAACGTTATTGAAAAGCAGGAGAGTTAAAGAGATGACCAGAGGCCCCATCCTAGGAAGTGGCAGAGCAAGGACGCCTGACTCTTGAGAGCTCTTACTATACTTCTTTCAATGTGTAAATTTAAATTTCTGTCTAATAAATTGTTGGGAACTCGTCAGTCTCTCGGTGTACCCCGGAGAGGACTGCCACGGGGGAATGAGGAAAAGATAGGCAAGAGACAAGAGCTGGGTCAGGCGAGGTGACTGAGCAACAGCAGGGGCATTTATTGCATTTATTCATACCCTTGCAAAGTTAATAGCATGAGACGCAAGGTTGCCGAGTGACTAATGGCTGAGTTGCCCAGGCAGGATGCTTTTCTCCAGACTGAGGTAGCCTGACGGCTGGCGGCACTCTGGCTCTGTCCTGCCCTCGTGCATATTTCCAGCTGCCGCAGCTTCCAACAATACTTCTATGCCTCATAGTGACTAGTCCTGAAAGTTATTTTTTTCACCCATGGCTGCAGTCAGTGCATCTGAAACTCATTCCACAGGCAGGGTGGGTTAGGTTCTCCACCTTCATTTTGGGACACTCTTCAGATCCTCTCTAGGGACACTTGAACCCAGACTGGCCTTAGATCCAGTCCCCTTGAGACTCCAGGGACCTTCATTGGCCATGGCCCCACCTCTTGCCTCCTCTGAGACCCTGCTCCTCACCACCCCTGTTGTGGACCCGAGACACATCCACAGAGTCCTAGGAATTTGAGTCCCTGAGCCAACTCACTGGAGTCCTTCCTCAGCTCACAGACCCACTCACCCATTCCTCTCTGGACCCAGGTGCCAAGCTTCTGACAGGCTAGAGGCACAAATAGACTGACTTGGTGCTGCTTCCAGAACCAAGCCTTCAAGTCCTCCCAGTCCACCATGGCCCCATCAGCCCACCCCTCCTTGGTTCCCTAGCTCCTCATGCTCGATGCCCAGTGCTACACAGCAAACCACTGCTGATCCCAGTGGCCTCCCCACCTCCCCAACACACAGTCTTCACCTTCAGATGCTCTTCCTACTCTTTATCTTATCTCACTTCTTTAGCACACTGAGACACATCCTAAGGGGCTCAACCTGCTCACCCACAGTATCTATGCCTCCTAATGCCCATATATACCCTCACCAAATCGCCAGATGTGAGTTATCAGTGTCCTACCTGTCTCCTCTCGGTGTTCAAATAAATAAATCTTCATGCACACATTAGCTCTATCTTTTAATTCTTAGACACAAACAGGTGTGGGCAATGACATCATGAACAAAGCCCAGATTGCACAAGAAATACCACAAAGAATCACCAAACACTCTCATGAGGACTGTCTGAGACAGATCTCAGTTCAGCATTCTAAGAATACCTACTGTCACACTACCCACGGATTCAAGTACAGACTACAGTTCTCACATGCGAGTAGTTGTTCTGAATGTGGGAACAGGAAAGTCTAGCTTCAGGGAAAATGTTATCTGTCACTCTCTGTCTTCTGATCCCAGAGAATCAAGGATTTTATCCCTTAACTAGAAAAGAAGAGTGTATCTGTCTTGAAAAAACTGAATGTACTTCTAAGAAAAGACTTCCCAATATTGATATATGGAGAATATTTTGTAAAAAATCTGGGTTTATTAACTTCTATTAAAGTACACTCTAATAGGAGGAAGTAAGAATAGAATTCATAACAGCATAAGACTAAGGAGGAACAATTTGCTTGGTATCTTTAACTAATTTCTCCAATTTCACTTAGAACCCTTTTCACTAACCTTTGTGATGCAAGCCTGTGTGTGCTTCACCAACAGATTTTCACAGTATCTAGTTTGCCAAACTTGGGTGGAATGTGTCACATGTTAGAAGTTTGAGTGTAAGAAAGGTAAATGTATCTTATTGCTGCTTAACTGAGGTTCTTCACAGGTTAAAGTGCAGCTGGACTTTTACCTGGACTCAGTAGTACCATCTGTCCATCCTTCATTATTCTCTCTGTACATCTTCCAACTCAAGTGAGAGAATCTACAGGGGAAAGGCAGCTTGAGTACATGCTGATGCGCTGCAGAGAAAATCAACACAGCTGAGATCTCATTGTTTACTCGGATATGCACCGTGCATGGTGCTAGGCAGGTGAATCCTGTTTTACTCTGATTGCTTGTGCCTGGGTCCCAGTGAATAAAATCGGGCCTGTCACCCAGGGCTCTTTGTCAAAGAGAGAGAAGAACCCTTGACCCTCCACCCACTTTAACCTATTATGTGTCTCCGTGTGTTTTATCTCCATCATCCTTCAATCAGGTACAAGCTCACAGGTTGGCACCCCACATCCAAATCCATCCATTTTCCTATTAATGCTAAAAACAGCTCCAAAAGAAATTCATAAAAAGCTACTAAACTCTGATTTTTTCTGTTGCAATTACTATTTATGACATGGGTTTAAGAAACCAAAATACTTATAATGTGATTTCATTTTAATACTGAACAAAAATTAAAGAATATTCATAACAAAAATATTTTGGAATTTTTTTATGTAGGAGCAAAACCTTACAAAAACCCTGTACAAAATTAGAGACTAAATCAAACAAATAATGCATAAATATATTAAAACCTACCAGGCTGTGATCTATAACATACATTACTTCATATGTTATTAGAGCAGTACAAAATAAATATGTAGCATTATTTGATCCGTAAAAACTTGTGTAGCATTATTTGATCCATAAAAACTACACAATTTACTTTTAATTTCTATTAGTGCAAAAAATTATTTTAAACTTAACCAAATAATATTGAAGAAAACCCTTAACATTATCTAAAGTTCATGAGTGAATTGTGCTTTAGTAATGAAAGATACACTTCAATACATATTTGAAAAATTTATGCCGCAGTATTACTTGACTTTGTTCCAGGGTTTATGTAAGGTTTTGCTCCTTTGTTCCAGTGGAAGTAAAATGGGCTCATTTATAGGAATTTCTGCTTTAAGACATAAAATTTCTAAACACTCACTGTCTAGTTAATATTTAATACTGTAATCTGTCATGGATTCAAATTTCACCCTTTGATCACAATTTTCTGTTAACAGTAAATTTTGTCATCATCCTTGACTTGTAAAATGACAAGCATCATTACAAGATGTCTCTGGTTACTCATAGATTTCTTCAAAAATAGCTGAGATCATTCACCTCCTATATGACCTTTTACTTGGAGCTTTGTTTATCAAGTAGAACTTTGTGGTACTATAGGACTGTGTTTTTACTTTGATAATAAGATGCAGCCTGAACAGAAACTCCAGATTGTATTTTCTTTCTCAGCTTCTTGTTGCCATCATACAAGCAAGCTCAAAAAGTATGATGCAAGAAAAATATGTGGGTCCCCCAACCCTGTTACTCCACTGATCATGAAACTTGAAAGAGTTCACATTTGTCCTGTCATCTTGCCAACTAACTGTGAACACGAGTGAGTTGAACTAGAAAGCAATTAAACCTGGTTCACATCTTCAGAATGCCTGACTAACACATTCATAAGCTATAATACAGGTTTACTATCTGAAATCATTAAACTGTTGGGTGCTTTGTTACACTGCAAAAGTAAACTGATACATCCACAAAGTAAGTCCATGAAATATGTTTTAGTTCTTCTACAATTGGAAGAAGATAGGCCACTACAAATTCTATTCCACAATTTACTACAGTGATGAAAAAGAATCCATAATCTGACTAGAGAAATAGAAAATTTTTTATTCATGAGTACACCAAACTTTGTACCTTGAATTGTGAAATGAACTCTGGAAAATTATGATAATTTAATTACTTTCCAAGGAATATGGTTTAAAAAGGTATTTATGTTAAACAGTTCATAGAATATTGAACCCAAGGAATACATACTGCATGTAGTTTGAGGGAATTAATTTGTAGATAAATTTAAAATAAGTAAACATGAGGCATTAGAAATTATAAAAATTCTTTAAAAGTTAAGGCCAAGAGTAAATATCTTTTGGTGAAAAAGACAAAATGCAATTAAAAAGAGACTGAAGAGTCTTAGTGATCACTTTGGGTAAGTAGAGATCAATTTGTTTGGAATATATATTATTAATGGAATTGTGTGTTTCTCATTGAGAAATATCAGTAAACTGATAAAAACCAAAACAAAATTTAAGTTTTAAAAAATTGCACTAAATTAATAAAAACATTTCTGTTTATATTATAAAATTAAATGTTTTACTTACCAAATATAATCTAGCAAGTGATAGGCTATTTAGGACAAAGCACTGATGTGATTTTGACAGATACCTTGTTATTTAATAGTTTTATTTAACTTGGAAAGTAGCTCAGATTTATACCATAAATATATATTTTAGTTACATGGTGTCATAATTTTCATTAATGTACATGACATATTTCATGTAAATTTATCTTCATTTCTATTTAAGAATATGATCTTATACATTTTTATAGCTCTTGCCCCAGGTCTCTGCTTATATTCTAGCATCAGCCATCAGTACCTGCTAATTTCAGTTGAAAGTAGGTAATAAACTCTGAACAGAAGATAATTCTCTAGTCATACAACTCTTACACAACCCTTACATCAAAAATAATTTTGAGAAATATGTGTAATCAATGATCATGCTTACGTTAACTACAAATGTTAACTCTTTCAACTTGTATAATAAATACATTAACTACAAATGTTAACTCTTTCATCTTGTATACTAAAATATGTACCATGAAATTAGTGAGTGCAGAAATATCATAGGTTACTCTTCAACTGATGTTTTAATAATTGATAACCCTAAAGGGTAATCGTTATTCCGAAAGGCACTTTACAGCACCTGGACTTTTCACATGAACTGAGATTAATGTGATCTGATCAAACACTGTGCAGTGCTGAGTTTCCAGTTGGGCTTTTAAAGCTTCCTCTTTTGTAGTCATGATAAAATCAACACCAACAGATTAGCTGGATATGAAATATGAAAGAAGAGTGTATTTTAAATATGAAACTGTATTTATGAATTTATTAAAAAATTTTTGCCTTGCAAAAAGACAAGCAAGGAAAGTAGAAAGAAAACTGAAAGCAGCACAGCATGAGATTTCAGAAAAAAGTTTTTATAAGAAATTGTGGCAAATTACCATAAAAATTTCTCAAATAAACTACCACACGATTACGTTTTAAGGACAAATCCTTAAAATTTATCCTTGAGGATAAATCCTGTTTACATTTTAAGGATAAATTCAAATTTACAATAAAAGGCTTAATTTTCTCCACTGAAAATAAGGAAAGATACATCTTTATTTATCTTTTCCTTTGAGCTTTTATTTTAGGAAACTGTAAGTGTTTTCTCCTCTTTGAGATGTACATACCACTTATAAGAATATATTGACCTTTTGTCAACTTTATGATCCAGGAATATCTTTCTCAAAGACCTGAAACTTTATCTGAAAAGCAAGCAGGAAGAAAGAATCAGCTCCCAGTTTTTGTGGAGGGATAAAAGCCTAAGTTCCCTGGGCTTACTCTTAGTTGCAAAACTACCTCCTGTTGTGAAAACATAAGAAGTTCCTTTTGCCTCAGTTAACAAGTGAATTTAGACTGAGCTAAGCATAGCACATATTATGCTCAAGGCCTTTTACTCCTTAACATCTTTTTTTTAACTTAGAAAGAAATATATAAAGGGTCATCGCTGCTTGGGTCTATAAAGGGCTAAAATTTGCAATCTTTTAATGAACTGCCTGTGACATTTGTCACATTCTCACTTACGTCTTATTCAACAAAAGAGATGTTGTTTCTCTGTTCACTTGCAGGGATGATGCACTGAAAGATACTGCTACTCATTGTAGTTACTCAATACTGTCTGTCACTAACTTCAAATCTTGAGCACCACCACAAAATGCTCATTATCAAGGCAGACAAGAGATAAAGCACATGGCAGGCACAGTGGTGCTGGGAAAGGAATGTTTGTGTCCCCCAGATTCATGTGTGTAAGTCGCAAGTCATGAGACAATGGTCTAGTAAATAAGGGGAGCCTTTGTGTGGTGAGGGTCTCAGTAAAAGCTCTCAAGAATGGGATTAGTGGTCTCCTGGTTAGAACCTCAGAAAGCTGTCTAGGCCTTAACATCACCTGAAAACAGCAGGAAGTTGTCATCTTTGAAAATGTGCCCTCACTGAAGTAAGAGAGAAGATAAAATAAGATAGAATATGAAGTAAGATGAGGTGAGATAGAAGATAAAATTAATAAAGCTATGTAGAAAGGAGAGAAACTCAATATTTCCTGCCTTATTACCTTTAAATGTATCTCATTCCTGCTCAGCTCTGCACGTGGGCATGATAATCACTTAAGAAGTGTTTGCACTGTAAAATTTAATAGCCCTAAATATACCCCTTCAAGACTGAGGGCGGACATCAAAATGAAAATACTAAAGTCATTTTAGGATAATCAGTGGTATCCAATTGCCAGTTTCACAAGTTCCTTTTCCATTTGTCTGTGAAACAACACCTAGAAGATTCCAAGGCTAAAATCACCTTCGATTCCAGGAAAAGCAGAGCCTCACAAAACACCCCAGGATAAGATCATCTGCCCAATTAGGTGGGAGCGATCATCCCATGACAGGAGTCCAAACAAATCCCACCCAAAGAACAAAGTTTACCCTTCAAGCCATAGGCTCCCTTCAGAGCTATTCAGCAAAGGAGATAATGATTAGCTAGACCCGAGCCCACCTCAGGTAATTTCTAAAAGCTTCTATGTGCATTCCCGTGTGAACTACTGCATCAGGGCATTCCCACTCTGCTTTCTCAAACTGGGGTGTGCTTCCCTTTCTCCATTTCCTTCTGACTGTGCCTAATAAATCTATCTATGCCTCTGTTGTAGTTTGGGGTTTTTGTAAGGGAAACAATATAATACAGGACACATATTTTATAAGAGTATTTATAGTAATCACCCAAAGAATCATATATAAGACAGTGTAGGGAATCTGCCCACACTGAAGACCAAAGAATCCAGCTGAGGGCCTGGATCCCACAGAAATGTCCTGTATGAGCTCAGTTGAAGACCTAGAGTGATAACAATGCCTTCCATGAGTCCAGCTGGAGGCCTAGAGCCCATGACAACATCTCCTGCGGGCCTATTTCGTGGATCTGCACTAGGAAGGTCAGTGGTGGAAGCTAGAAAGTCTATGCCAGCGAGAAGAAGGATCTGTGCTAGCAGGCTGAGGGATGTATACTGGAGCCAGGAAGTGATGCTCCAAGTAAGAACCAGAGCTCCCCTAAAAAGTACCACAGCCATCCTCAGCAGCAGTGAGGTCCCAGGCTCCTCTGATGATCAGGACAGTCAAGTTCCCATCAGGAAAGCCGATGTGACAAGCTTCTCCAGGAGACTGAGAAGTGCACCATCTTCCCCTCTGGAGCCAGGAAACGATGCTCAGAGTGAGGACCAGAGTCCCCCAAAATGAACCGAGGCCATTCTCAGCAACAACAAGGTCCCGAGCTCCTTCGATGATGAGAAAAACCAAGTTCACGAGGAAAGCCAGGATGACAAGCTCCCCCAAGACAACCAACAGCTCCTTACAGCTTCTCTCTGCTTCCAACAGGCCCCCAACAGCTTCTACCAGCTCCCAATAGCCTTTTTGACTTCTGCAGTTCTGCCTTGCAGGCTGCTGGCAACAATCCTCAAGTGGGTCTCCCACACCTAGCACCATGCTTATTAAATTCAGCTGGCTGTTAAAAGTTGCCCACCAGTTTTCAGTCCACTACAGCCTCACACTGACATGTCCTGAGGTTTTCCTATGTGACATGAGTCAAGAAACTGCACAGCAGGCTGACTTGAGATCTCTATTTCCTCTTTAGAGAGCTTCCTCAAGCCCTGTCCAGTGCCATCATGTGTACTAAATCTCTCAGTACCCTGACCATGGAATTCTCAGTCTCCAGAAGTGTGAAAGGTAAATTTCTATGATTATAAGCAACTCAGTTCGTGGTAGTTTGTTGTAGCACTCTGAATGTCACTTTAAAGTGACAACTTAAAAAGAAAAATATATTACTTAGAAACTATGCTAGTATACTTGAAATGAAAAGTCTTTGCAAAGGAGACACCAGAAAAATAAAAATAAATAAAGTTGCCTAATGTATTCAGTATTTTTCAAAAACCTAAAATTTATATGTTATAAAATATTAAATATCCTTATATATTAGCAATAAGGCATTTTTAAAATAGCTGCATATTTCAGAGGGAAAAACATTTCCCAAAATTACATTTAACAATAGCATTTACAGAGAAAAGCAGAACTTTGCCACACTTTGGTCTTTTGAGTTTTCATTTTTTTAAATCTTAAATTACTTCACTTTCTACCCTCACTATCAAATCTGTAGTAAGAAATTGTAGGTGTTAAAAGACACAAATAAAATTTCTTTTCAATATCTTTTAAAAATATCCCATTGTTTAGTACTGTTGATTAGTAAAATTTCTATGTACTTGTCCTAGTGCGTGAATCTGAGTTCTATTGGTATACACACCTTTGGAGTACAACAAGTAAATAAAGTAGGCTTGATCTAGAAAAACTTCCTAGAGATTCCTAATTCTATCTCCATCTCTAGTCTAGGTCTGCACTCTCGGGCCTCCTACAGCTTAGACATTTCAATGTTCTTTCTGCATTCACTCTGTCCTCATCCCCATACAGGTTTGATCTTAAATTATAATTGCCATGAAGAAGTAAAAAGAATTAATATGTGATACATATATGTATCAGTTCCCCACAACTTAAGCATTTTAAAAAGAAGGTATTTCCGTCCTTAAGCCATATAAAAGTACAGGAATTTCTCATAATTTTTAGTATTTCCAGGTCTCTATTTTAAATGCTCCTGCTCCTGTCATCTTAACTGATGGTTTTGCATCTTCCTTTGTACCATGCACAAAAGATGTATTAAAGCTACAGTCCCCTTAATGAATGAGCTTCTTTGAGAGTATAAAGAGTTTGGTTTGCTGACTGTCCCACAAAATGGAACACTTACTATAATGAATTAATCTTTCTGTCAATATAATTAGATGTGAAATAAACTGAGCAATATATTTGCCCTAGAAATCTGCTTAAGACTACTGCAAATTAAGGAGATTTAAGAATTATTTTCCCATATCACTCAGAAAGATAAAGGTCATATTAAAGCAAGTCAATGTCAAGTAATTTTTCCCTGAGAATATTCAACAGTCCTGCCAGTCATGATCAGAAACAGGTCAGCTACCTATATCGCTGGAGGAATTAAAGCATACAGAAAGCACACGTTGAAGGAAGAAATCAGCTGGGTTCTGTATTTTAGTTGACTGCACACACTTAAAGTTTGCTGGGCTTCCCCACACATTTGCCATCAGGAAAGTGCACTTTACATAACAGCGTGCACCATTAGTGCATCTTTCTTCACTTAGGGACACACTTGAGTTTCTCAAATTTCTATTTTAACTTAGAAATTAAAATAGAACCACTTAAATTGTTCTTGTGAAAGCAATCATTAAGATGAAACAAGCACATTATCAATTTCCAAGCAATACATTATTGAGCATCAATATAGATACTCCTCGTTTAATGATTGACCTCCAGTGCTGTGAATAAATGAATTGGTGACTAAATGAAGAGTTGTTTTAGGGACAAAGAAGTAGCCAAAGGACACTCCAACTTGGTAGCTTTGTTTTTAATTGCATAACACTTATATGCACTACTGTAATGTATAGCAACAAACATAAAACTATAGTGCTCTGCTGCACAGTACAGTCAGAAAAAATAGTACTGTGTAAACAAGGTGCACTGTACAGAAGACACTAGTGCTCTATAAACAAGCTTTACAGAACTGTGCCAAAGAGTAACACAGGTCATAAGTCTGAATAGCTGTTAAACAGGTAGGTCATTAAACAGGAATATTTATAATGTACACTTGAATATTGTGTTTATTAAATTATGTGTCTAGTTAGATTTTAAAAGAGGAATTTATTTTAAGGACTCTATTACATACCTATAATTACAGTAACAAAATGCAATGAAATACTGGTAGCAAGTGAAATTCACATGGATTCATGATGGAGCTGTAAAATATTAAAAATTGTTATGTACATTATCTAACATAATGGAATGAACCCCTTCAATACCAAATATTAACACTAGAAACTACTAATTAAAAGATTCGACTAAGCATTCTGTATATAGCCTGACCTTGCCACTACATCAGGAAGTCAAACTGTGGGTAATAAATTGGTAAGTAGGTAGGGCATTTTGTATGGACTCAGAACTGTAAGATAAGTCTTCTTGGATTTGTACTATGACAGCCACAGTAATCAACAACAACAACAAACAACTCACCCCCATACATAACACAGTGTTGTGCTTTTGATCTAAACTTATTATGGTTGATGCCTTGTGTCAACTTGGGGAGTCTAGAGGTTTGGCTGAGTGGCTGAGAAGGAAGCCAAGATAGCAGGAAGCCAAGGTGCTTACTTTGTATACATCCTGAGCCTGTGAAAGAGGAGGGCATGGAGATTATATGAGAGCTACATGCTCCCTTGGTGGGAGTAGCCTGTTTACAATGTAAGGAAAGGAAAGAGGCTGCTTGCCACCATTCCTCCATTTTGCTCTGGTTGTTTTTGCTGTGTTCTGCCGCCATGAACATTTGCCCTCTGCCATGTGCCACTCTGCCTCAAAACCAGCCAAGTACGGACTGAAACCTCCACAAACTGTAAGCTAAATAAAACTTTCATTCCTTCATTTTGGGCATTGGGTATTTTGCCTCAGCAATGAGAAAAAAGAAACCAAGACAAAACTGTCCCCAAATGGCCTGATCAGACAAGGCAGGCCACTGGAGATGCGAACTGGAAGAATACATTCTAGTTACCTGCTCCTACCTCTCTCTTTGCTTCCTGACCGCCTTTTGGAGTACAGCCTTCCTCTGAAGTGCTGCTTCTGACTTGGAGAGAGCCAGACATTAAATGAATCCAGTGGGACTATAAAGCAAAATATTTTTCCTTCTTTAAATTGAAAGTGTTGGGTATTTTGTCTCAGCAACAGGATAGTGACTAATACATATGATTTGAAACACATACATATATTCTCTGTATTAAACTCTAGAATTCAAAAGATATTCAAAAGGATGGCTGTCTTTTAAAAATTCTCAGATTTCAGAGACTTTTGTATTACTTTAGGGAAAATATAGGGAATACAGTTCTTGAATCACTAAAATTTAGTTTATCCATAAAAGTTTTTAGAAGATTAAAATGTATTTGAAAAACTAAAAATTGCATTCATTTCAGTAAAATCAAAGCATACCTCCACCTATACAAAGAAAGTAGAGGCAAAAGGTGTAAAATATTTATCTATCATAATATGAAGTAAAATTTACTTTGCATGACTCAGGAAAGAGTATTGATCAAGCTGCACAAACTGTATCTTAAATTATTTGCTAGAGTAACACATCACACCAAAAAATACTCTGAGGTATTTTCCTTTGGTCCAATAAAGAAGGACCAATCATGCCATATGCTAATATGCAATCATGCTATAATGCTACTCTTCTCTTAAAAATTTATTTTAAAGTTGACTTTAAATTTAACATAATCAAAATTTTCTTCAAACTACGTCAAGATTTATTCTCTTAATTTAGTAGGTATTGAGAGTAAATCTGAATGAGATCCTGGAGCAAGATCATATTAATACATACTTTTCTGCAGAGATTCATAAGAAAAGGAGTTGGAAGCTATAATCTATACCATAAAATTGTGTGGAATAATATATTTGGATTGAAATATGGTGTGACTGGGACATCATAGGGTTTTCTTTTCCCTGTTGATCATTTTCTGGCTTTGAAAAGTGTAATTAAAATGAACATTTCCCATAAAATAAATAAATGATAATGATTTCACTTATTCTGAAATAACTAGTTGCACTCAACTCTTTCATTTATTTCATTAAAATTAGAAATGTCTTTCATATATTATATCTCATTTTCTTGATGGTAAAGACTGTTAGATTAACACCGGTGTTTCAGAGTAATGATGCCTGGATGGAAAGGGGTTTTAAGAAAGAAGGGCAATGGGGGGGAGGCGAGTGAGAGAGGCAGGCAGGGAGGGAGGGACAGAGAGGAGACAGATGGACGAGGGAAGGAAAGAAAGGAGGGAGAGAGGAAAGAGAAGGGAAGGAGAGGGCAACGGGAAAGACAGAGAAAAAGAGAGGAAGAATATTTTATGTTACCTTAAGATGTACACAAACAAAAACAGAAACAATGACATTTCAGTAACTTACATCTCAAATAATACCAGCACCTTCATTTATTCCCAAAATGAAATTTAAAACATTTGTCAACAACTTCCAATTAAAATCCAGGTAAACTGGTTGATATTGCCAAAAGGAAAACCTCCTTAGGTAAATAAATCTCAGGCAACTAGAGGAAATCGGACACATTTTGAGATCAAGTTCTTGTCCAGGCTGCACGTGGTGTCTGAAAGTCCTCTGCTTGATGGATTTCTTTCATAAATACAAGTCTCTATGTAGAAATAAGTGTTTAAAAAACATCAGCCTAGTTTCACGGACTGCGCCCCAGCCCTGCAACGCAGACCTTTCTCCTGCGACAGAGGTTGACCTGCGCTGACATCTGAGCTTCATGGCGTTTCACAGCCTGTGCCTGGCTCTGCCACAGAAATCTTTCTCCAGCGATGGAGGCCGACCTGCGACACTTCATGAGCAGCACAACTCTTCTCTGGTAAGTCCTACACCTGGGTTCTGCTCCACAACTTAGAGTTAAGAAGGAGCTTGGATTGGGAGGGCCCATTCCTGTTGGTGATTGAGACCTTGAGACCTGCAGTGTGGAATCAGCCTTAGGCTCTGGGGTCCTTGGGGTTGGGGAGGAGAACCCTGCTCCCCCCTGACGAGCTACCTGAGGATCAGGAAGCAGAAGCTGCTGCCTAACTACCATAGGCTTCCAGGCTGAGGCCCACATGCTTCCCGTCCACACACTGGACACCCTGGTACCAAAGCCCAGCACTCCCCCACTATCGCAGGTGTGGTCTGAGCCAAGCACCCCAGCATTTGCTTGGGGTCTCTGGGCCCAGTGGTCCATGGTCTGCTACCACCCTAGGTTTGGTTTGACATCCAGGTAAACTAGGGTCCCTAGAGTCCTTTGTGAGCTGCCTGGGTAGTCAGCAGCTCAGCAAGAGTCATTTGACATTCAAAATGACAAGACAAAGGGGCAAAATGCAGTCTCAGAACACCACTCCACCCAGAACAAGTAGAAGACACAATGACATAGGAGAACTAGGAAACCACATACCCAAAATTTCTGAAATGATCACATCTGAAGTAAAGAAACAACTCCATCAGGCCATAGAAGATATTAAATCTGAAATAATCTCTCAGGTAAAAAAAAGAAAAAAGAAATGAAAATAATAATGGAAGAAATGCTTCGCACATGCAGAGAAGAAGCAGATAAAAGACTAGAAGATCAAAGGCAACAAATGGAAATGTTACATGAGCAATTTAGGGATGAATTAGAACACATGAAACAGATTGAAAGAGATTTCCAGGAAATGAAAACTGCCATTGAAAGCTTGCAAAAAAGCTTGAATGAAGCCAGAGATAGAATTTCAGATTTGAAGACAGCATGACAGCTAATGATTGTGAAAGGAAGGATCTCTTAAAGTCATCAAAGAGCCAGGAAAAATCAATCCAACAGCTGCAAGACGAAGCAAAGAGAAATAATGTGAGTAATAGGAATCAGTGAAACAGCAGGAGGCAACACAAATGACATAAAAAGACCATTTGGAGAAATAATAGCAGAAAAATTCCCAAGCACAGTAAAAGATATCAATGTGCAGGTAAATGAAGCACATGGAACTCCAATGAGCCACAGCCCAAATCAAACCACCCCCAGACATATAATAGTCAAGATCCCAGATATGCAGCAAAAGAACACAATATTAAAAGCTGCTAGAGAAAAGAAATAAATCACCTATAAAGGAAAGCCCATCAGAATCACAGCAGACTTCCTAACAGAAACCATGAAATCTAGAAGAGCTTGGAGCAAGGTACTACGGATTCTGAGACAAAACAGCTTCCAACCCAGACTGATGTATCCTGCAAAACTATCCTTCAAATTCAATGGAGAAATAAAATATTTCCATGACAGAACAACTGAAGAACTTCATGAGTGCCAAACCAACATTACAAAAATTACTGAAAGATATTCTAGACAGAGAAATAAAGGACCACAATCTCAACAACAATAGAAAGGAACCCTTAAGCAGAACAAGCAATTAAACAGCAAAAGTAGTAAAGCACCAGCAAGTAAACAGCATGACAAGAGTAAGCCAACATATAACAGTTATAACCCTTAATGTAAATGACCTCAATTCACCAGTCAAAAGAAACAGACTGGCAGAGTGGATTCAGAGACAGAATCCCACAGAATGCTGTATACAGGAAACACACTTTACTCAAAAGGAAATCGATAGTGTGAAAGTCATAGGCTGGAAAACAATCCTCCCTGCAACAGGTCCACAGAGAAAAGCAGGAGTAGCTGTTATGTTTGCAGACAATGTAAACTTCAAACTAATAACAATCAAAAGAGACAAAGAAGGCCACTATATACTAGTTAGGGGAAAGCTGCAAGAGGAAGAGATAACAATCCTAAACATGTATGCAGCAAATACTGGAACACCAAACTATGTAAGGCAAATCTTAAAGGACATAAAAAGCCAAATAAACAATAACATTATTATAATAGGGGACCAAAACACACCTTTGACACAAAGAGACAGGTCAACTGGACTAAAACACAGCAAAGATAAAACAGACCTGAACCAAATGTGCAAACAAATAGACTTAGTAGATGTTTACAGGGTATTCCACCCCAGAACACCAGAATACACATTTTTCTCAGCTGCACATGGCATGGGACTTTCTCTAAAATAGACCACATTCTAGCCCATAGAGCATACCTACCTAAATGAAAAAGGATTAAAATTATTCCAAGCATATTATCTGACCACAGTGCAATGAAATTGGAAATTAATGACAAAAGGAATTCCAAAACTCCATAAACACTTGAAAATTAGACAACAACCTCCTGAATAACCAATGGGTCACAGAAGAAATTAAAAAATACCTACAAACAAACAAAAATACAAATACAACTTATAGGAATCTATGGGATGCAATGAAAGCCGTCCTCAGAGGGAAATTTATAGTGATAAACTCACACATAAAGAAAACAGAAAGAGAACAAATAAATAACCTAATGCTGCACCTCAAACTTTTAGAAAAAGAAAACCAAGTCAAGCCCAAAGCCCAAAGAAGGAAGGAGATTATAAGGCTTAGGGCAGAAAGTAATGCAATTGAGATGAAGAAAACTCTACAAAAAATAAGTGAATCAAAGAATTGGTTCTTTGGAAGAATACATAACATTAATAAACCTTTAGCCAGCCTTATCAAAAAAAGAAAGAACTCAAATTCATGCAATAAGGAATGAAATGAAATCGTTACAGATCCTACAGAAATTCAAAAGATTATTAATAACTACTTTGGAGAATCTTTACTCCAATAGGACACAAAACTCAGGAGAAATGGACAGACTCCTAGAAATGTACAATTACCAAAGTTGAATAAGGAAGTTATAAAAACCATGAACAACCCAATATCAATTAATGAGATTCAAAATGTCATTAAAAACTTGCAGACAAAGAAAAGCCCAGGCCCTGATGGATTCACAGCAGAATTTTATAAAGTATTCAGTGAAGATTTAATGCGAACACTCCTCAAACACTTTAATGAAATTGAAAAGGAACCAATTCTCCCTAACTCATTTCTGGAGGCAAGTATTATACTTATACCAAAACCAGAGAAGGACCCAGCCAAGAAAGAGAACTATAGGCCAATATCCCTAATGAGCATAGATGCAAAGACACTCATAAAGCACTAGCAAATAGAATGCAGAAAATCATCAAGAAAATCATACACTACAACCAGGTTGGATTTATTCCAGGAACGCAGGGATGGTTCAATATTGTCAAATCAATTAATGTAATATAGCATATGAATAGAGTCAAAGACAAAAACCACATGATCATCTTAATAGATGCAGAAAGAGCTTTTGATAAAGTCCAACATGCATTCATGTTAAAAACCCTAGAAAAAATAGGAATAGATGGCCTTTACCTCAATCTAATCAAAGCCATCTATGACAAACCAATAGCCAACATCATACTAGATGGACAAAAACTGAAAGCTTTCACTTTAAAGTTAGGAACAAAACAAGGATGTCCACTGTCACCACTCCTATTCAACATAGTTCTGGAAGTATTAGCCACAGCAATTAGATAAGAGACAGAAATAAAAGGAATAAGGATAGGAAAGGAAGAAGTAAAACTATCGCTATTTGCAGATGACATGATTCTTTACATGGAAGACAACAAAAACTCTACAAGAAGACTCCTTCAATTAATTGACAAATGCAGAAGAGTAGCTGGGTACAAAGTCAACACCCAAAAATCAATAGCATTCCTACACACCAACGAAAAAAAGGCTGAGAGAGAAATTAAGGAAACCATACCTTTTACAATAGCATCCAAGAAACTGAAATATTTAGGAGTCAATCTAACAAAAGAGGTAAAATATATATTCAATGAAAACTACAGTATACTGACAAAAGAGATTGAAGAGGTGTTCAGTAAATGGAAGAACATTCACTGCTCATGGTTAGGAGGAGACAACATTGTGACAATGGCCATACTACCAAAATTGCTGTACAGATTCAATGCAATTCCCATTAAACTACCACCAGCATACCTTACAGATCTAGAGAAAATATTCCTCAAATTCATCTGGAACCAGAAGAGACCCAGAATAGCAAAAGCAATTTTGGGCCACAAGAACAAGTCAGGTGGAGTCACAATTCCTGATCTGAAATTATACTACAAAGCTACTGTAATAAAATCAACCTGTTACTGGCTCAAAAACAGACCTGAGGATCAGTGGAATAGACTGGAAGATGCAGCCTCAACCACAAACACATTCAGCCACCTGATTGTTGACAAAGGGGCCAAAATGCTCACTGGAATAAAGATAGCCTCTTTAATAAATGGTGCTGGAGAAATTGGCTTGCCTCTTGCCGAAGATTGAAAATAGACCCAAGTCTATCACCATGCACCAAACTCAAGTCAAAATGAATAACAGATCTCAATATTAAAACAGAAACACTAAACCTGTTGGAAGAGAAAGTATGTATAATCTTGAAGACATAGGAGTAGGCAGAGAGTTCATGAACAAAAATCAAACTGCAAGGGAAACACTTCAAAAAATCAATAACTGGGACCTCATCTGACTGAAAAGGTTTTGCACATCTAAAGAAATCACCAGCAGAGTAAAAAAAAAAAAAAAACACAGATTGGGAAAAAATCCTAACTGGCTGTCCCTCAGACAAAGGCCTTCTATCTAGAACATACAAAAAATTAAAAAAACATGAACCTGTCCAAATTCAGAGACACAATCCAGAAATGGGCATCTGAGATGAATACACACTTCTCAGACAAAGAAATACAAATGGCAAATAAATATACGAGAAAATGTTCCACATCCTTAGTCATTCGAGAAATGCAAATAAAAACATCGAGATTTCATCTCACCCTAGTAAGACTGGCCAGTATGAAAAAGTCATCCAATAGCAGATGCTGGCGAGGCTGTGGAGAAATAGGGACTCTATTACACTGCTGGTGGGAATGCAGACTGGTGCAACCACTGTGGAGAGCCGTTTGGAGATTTCTCAGCAAACTAGGTCTAGAGGTTCCAATCAAACCAGCTATTCCCCTTGTGGGTATTTTCCCAGAAGATCTGAAAACATCATATCACTCTGATATATGTGCACCCATGTTTATAGCAGCGCAATTTGTAATAGCTAAAATGTGGAAGCAACCCAAGTGTCCATCCACAGAAGACTGGATTAAAAAATTGTGGCATTTTTATATAATGGAATATTATTCAGCTATAAAGAAAGACAAACTTGAGGCTTTTATATGCAAATAGTCACAATTAGAGACCATACTCATAAGTGAAACAAATCAGATGTGCATGTGCAAACAGCATATTGCATCATTAGTGTATGAACCTGAAGGTGGGAATATAAACTAGGAGATCTGAGAGGAAACTGCTCAAAAGTAAAGAGCAATAGGGATGAAGGGAAGGAGAAGGGGAAGAGAGGGATAGCTATGTAAGTATGTATATATATGCAGCATGGCTAGCATGGTTGCACTATTGTCTCATGTTGCCTTAATGTAAGGAACAATCAATGATTAGTTGTTTAATCAATCCTGTATGTCTATTTGCATTGTCCTGAACATACACTTTGAAGTTATCAATGTGAAATACAACAACCATTGTTGATCCCCTGCCACCTTATCTGTAATTCAGTTTTTGTACTGTTGTGCTACTTTGTGTCTGTTTGCTAATGTTTTTGTTCTTTTACTTTAAAAAAGTCAGCCTAGACATTGATATATTCTGCACAAATGAAGCACCATTATCCACTCTTCCTGGGGGTTAACTTCAGCAGGCCTTACTAATCAGGGTGTTTTCAGGCAGTGTGACATACTTTAGCTACTGTGTATCCGTTAGGCAAAGCTTGAAACGCCTAGAAAATCTGTTCTCCCCTGGGTTCTGCTTTTTTCTGCTGTTTTATTTACTGATGCACAGCTTGTCTATTCCTGTGGTCTACCTGTAGTCAGAGCAGAACTGAGTGTTTTTCACCTTGCCAAGAATGGATACTGTCCACATTACCTCTGTATTTAGATAATTCGACTAGTCTAAATAAAGTGCAGAATGATTTTTAAGATCTTGATGTTAACGCTCCGGATTTATACCACATCAGTTTATCATTTCTATTCTAACAAAAGGTCTGACTTGAGCTCAGACAAGGCTTTGCCTGCTGTAAGCTCTGCTTCCCCTTGCATCACAGGACCTTGGCTCTCAAGCCCTTGGAGCATTTGTTCTTTATTTTTAATCACATCTCAGACATACCGCCAAAAAATGTGTTCCTACTTACCTGCTTTAGATATATCCTATCCCTTTTGGAGAGTAAGGGTCAAAGAAAGCATCAGTGAAATAGAGTATATGAACTTCCCGGCAAGACGTTCATTCATTGAAGTTACTATACCAAATAAATAGGCTTTATTTCATCCCAATTCTCTCAGTTTTCTTAAATAGCAATGACTGACATCTGGCAACATGAAATGAGGTGGGCAGATAAATCACATAGTTTATTTATAATAACTCATTAGTTTTATATGTGATATCACAAGTATGTGAGGACTAAAACACAATACCTTAAATTTTATTTTTAAAAGACAAAAACTGCAAAAGTAATTTCATTCTTTCTTATTCCACTTTTATTTAACCACTTTCCATTCTTTTCTGAGACTTCTTCACAGATGAAGTTAGTTATAAAAGCAAATTAGAATTTATTCTAAAGTGATAGTTCTACTTATTCAATTATATAAGAAAATTTGCCATAAGTAATCAGGAATGGAACATAAACAATTTTGTGCCAAAACTTATTTTTACTTAGTTTATCCCATTTATATAGTGACAAAAGCCCTTGCCAAGCCTGTCCTCATTTCTTGACGTTCAGGGAATTTCAGGAGAGTATATTTTTCCAAGTGTCTATGTAACTAACTGTATATATTTTTCTAAGTATTTTTTAAGCACATATATTTTTCTAAGTGTATACATGTAAGTATATATTTTTCTTAAAGTGTATGTTCTCTTTTTTCTCAAAAACAATTATTTTATTGTTCTACATTAATTGAGCTACTTAGCACTTCTCACAACTCAAATAATTGAATTGTCAAATCAGATTAATGCAAATCAAACATCTCCCAAATCAAACTTCAGTAATAATTTAAAATATAGAGTTTATGTGATCAAAATAAGCAGGAAAAAATCTGACCTATTACGACTCTGTTCCTGTTTGATCACAACAAAAATGGGCTCTTTACTTCATAATATTTGGCGAAGTCTCCATGTGAGGAGTATCAGTCAGAGGTTACTAGAGAAACAGATATAACACAAGATATACAAATGTACAAGAAATTACAAGTTTGGCTTACCATGGTCAGCTACAGAGTTAGATGAGGAAGTGTGCAGAGGGCATCTGCATGCTGGAGATTGAAGAGCCCCTGGCCTGGGGCTCACTGCAGTGTCCGTTCAAGTCCGTATCAGGAGGTTGATGGGTGTGCAACATAATAGTGAAGAATCTATGACGAAGGCCAGAGAGCCTACACCAGAAGGCTGAAGAGTCCCAGGAGGAACCCGAGTAGTCTGCACCAGAAGCCGGGAGACCACCAAGCTGAAGGTGAAGCTGGAGCTCCTCTGAAGAACCAGCAGCCAGTCCTTCACAATTCCTTTTTTTTAATGCACTCTACCCTCCCTGGGGACATGGGCTGGTCCTGTACACCCACACCCTCGGCATGCCTTCCTCTTGCACAGGCTCAGGATGAATGCAAAGTAAGCACCTGGCTCCCTGCTGAATCATAGAGTCAACTTTCTAAACTTCTCAAATTGACACAATAAGCAATATCCCAGAAGGGTAAGGGCATGTGCATTTTACCCCAAAATGCAGAACTCAGCCAAACCTCTAGACTCCCCGAGTTGACACAATGTATCAACCATAACATGAGGGTATAGCAGGGATGTGTGTTTTGTTTCCTTTTACTTCTTTTTTAAAATTAATTGTATTGATACATTTTGACATACCTAATGACCATATTCATCATAGAGAGTTTGTACCTGTACATATCTTAATTCTTTTTTTCCTCATTCCCCTCCCTTCCCTTCAATCCTTCTTCCCTTCTGAAGCGACTACAGATAAATAAAATAGAAAAGAATAAAAGGGTGTGTTCAAACACATCCATTTTATATACTAGGGAGCTGTAGAGGTTACATTACTTTTCCAAGAATCCATTGCTCATAAATCTATATATCACCAGTTATCATTTCTATAGGCAATCCTTCATTAGGGACATTCTGCTAAGGACATTTCAGAGAGAAAGTTTCTCTTATCAAGTACCACTTTTTTCTTTTTTGTTGTAATACTAATTTTTTTTTTATTTTAAAAGCAAAATAACAAAAACACTAACAAACATACACACAGTAGCACAAGAACAGTACAAAAACCGGACTACGGATAAGGTGGCAGGGGATCAACAACGGTTGTTGTATTACACGTTGGTAGCTTCAAAGTGTATATACTCAGGACAATACAAATAGACATACAAGGTTGATCAAACAGCTAATCACCGACTGTTTCCCACATCAATATGACATGAAACAACAGTGCAACCATGTCAGCCATCCCGCACGTACATACACACCTACTCAGCTATCCCCCTCTTCCTCCTCTCCTTCCCTTCATCCCGATTGCTCTCTACCACTGAGCGGTCTCCCTTCATACCTCCCGATCTATATTCTCACCTCCAGGTTCCTACACTAATGATACTATGTGCTGTTTGCACATGAACTTCTGGTTTACCTCACTTATGAGTATGGTCTCTAATTGAAGTATCACTTTTTTCTTAACCTACAAATACAGATAGCAAGGTGATTAGACCTGGTGATCTGCTTTCTTTTCTGGCCTGTGAGCTGAGCCAGGTAAAGGAAAATTATATATATTCTCCTAAATGTACCTCTTCCTTCAACATAATTTTAATTTTAATTTTAATTTCAACATATTTCCCTCCACAATTTGGGTGACCCCACGATGTAGAGACAAAAATATCCAGCTCAGGTTTGGATTTGTTCATCTAGCGGATGTGCGTCTGTTTGCACTGCTTGTCACTTTCCTCCGTACCCTGCATCTTCTGTCATCACAAACCTTTCCATCTCTGCTCACTTGTGGATCCTGATGGTAGCGTTACAGCCTCCAGCCTGTGTCCTGGGCTCTTTCTCTGACAGGAGCACTTTTGCTCATTTTCCCTTAAACACTAATTCCGGCTTCTTAAAGTTTCATGACACACATCGTCTATGGCAAGAAGTTTTCTGTCTAAAACCAGTATTATGAAAGAGGCCTTTGGTATGCTTTGTGTACTCATGCTTCTGGTAATTAATGTGTTCATCGTGAATTAACAATTTCTTATGATGTATATTACTACTGGTAATTGGATGCCTTTGTTCGTTATTGCTATACCCCTGAAATCTGAGACACATGAACACATTTAATATAGTAACAGAAATAAATAATAGGAATATCTGAATTACCAAATCTGCTTAATAAACTAAACTGGTATGTAAGACAATCTCTTTATTTTTCTCATTTAAAAATATATGGAAGGAAGGTAGTAGAGATATGGCAGTAAGTAAGGAGGCTGGAAACCTACTCTCACCTGACAAGTGTTGTTGCTCATGCAATTCTCTATTAACCATTTGAATCAGTATGACTTAGCTGGGTGTGACACTAATTAAAATTAGATTTCTAGGTCAATCCAAGACCAAAAGAAATCTGCATCTCTGAAGATAGATCACAACATTGTGCATTTTTGTATTAGCCATTAAACTCACCAGAAGTTTGACAATATCTATAAAGATTAGATTCCAAATATAATTTATTGAACTAAACATTCAACTGTTAGGCTAAGTTTCACTATAGCAAAGTAACCAGGCCATAAAGTATATGTTTCATCCTTTTAGCAATTACAGAATCTCACCAGTCATAATAAAAAATAAACTATGCTATTAAGGAAAAGAGACACAAATATCCTCAAAGGTAGCAAAATGTTCAAAATTATACACATTCTTCAATACCTGGTAAAGACTGATTACTTATACAATAAGAGGCATTCCTGAATACTTGTGAATTATTTAGAATTCTATATTATTTACAGTTTCACTTTTTACAATCATTAAAATATATGACAATTTACACTGCTATTAATTATGTCATATCAATATGCTTTTACTTGCAAGTTTATTCCTTGAAACCAGAGACTGAAAATTCTTTATAAGTCCTTTGCCCAAAGCAAAATGAGTAAATTAGAGCATAACACAACCAAATAATTTGAATAAAATTATTCCTATATTTATAAGGTCAAATTAGGCATACATATGGTAGAAAGTACAGTTAAGGCTTGTTTAGTTAGTTTCAAAATAATATTTCAAAATAAGAAAGCACTGGGATATGGTTTTTATAAAGATACTATATTTGCTTCCATTACTTTTCTAAAATTAGAAAAGTAAATTTCTAATGGCTTAGGATATTACTGTTATATTTAGAAGAACTGAACATGGCATTTAGGATTATGGTAAAGTTCAACCCTTACTATCAGATAAAATAGAATGTTAATATTTTCCTGACAAGGGTTAGTAGAATTAAAGGTAATATAACGTTGTTTTATAAGTAAAGTCCTGAATAGGTAGAAATAATTATTATTACTTGAAAACTCTTCATAAAAAGAATCCTTTTACCTAGAATTAGAGGAAAGGGAGAGAGGCAGAGAGACAGGGGTAGAGAGAGGGGAAGATAGAGAGACGGAGACAGAGACAGGGATTACACTCCAGGTAATCATAAAAACAATACATAGGAAAGGAAATTAAGAATATTTTCTCTATTAAAAATGCTAATATAAATCCTTATCTCTACTGAAATAATTTGGTAGAGTTGGTTTGACACTTTTCACATATTTTCTAGAAAGGATCATGCAGGTCTTTTCATTCTATTCAACCTTAAATAATTGAAAGAGACCCACTCAATTTACCTGTGCAATGCGCTTTATTAAGTATATTGATTTTATGTTAAAGTAATTTAAAAACATTTCACAAAACATCTAGAATAATGTTTCATCAAATGTCTAGGCATCCCATGACAAGTACATGCACACACACACACACACACACACACACACACATGCCAGCACATGTCTTGAAAGCAGCCAGTGGCCCGCAACATGATGTACAGATAAAATTGACAGTAAATTTCTCATCTCAAACAATTCCAATAGGGAAATTATAAAAGAAAATTCTTTAAGTAAAAGACAAAAATATGTTTCAAACACACTGAGAAAATTAAGACATTCTCAGACATGCAAAAGCTGAAAGAAATCTCACAAATTCAAGCGTGAAAACACTGATGCAATCAAGTAGAAAAACACTATGAAAAATGCTGAAACTGGCTCACGAAGAAGAAAGTTAGGTTGAATGTACAAGTGGGTTAGGACAGATAATGAAAGCCAGCAAGAGAACAATTTCATGAGTAAGTATAAAACGTCCTTCAAATTATTTTAATCTCTTAAAAATTGGGTTTTTAAACAAAAAATGTATATATGAACATCCCATATATGTTAAAATATATGGTATAAATAGATGAAATGCCATAAGAGAATTAGAAATACACCAGTATCTCAAAATACTCCTTTCTTTAAATAAACCCCATTTGTTCTTCAATCTGTAAAATATTTATTCCAATGGATTCCAAACCAAGCTGAAATTACAGTTCCCAAAGCTACTAGTTCTTTGTTCACTCCTTAACCATATTATGGTCTTTTATTTCATTCCTTTGATTATATCTATAGTTCATTTAAAATCTGCTTTATTGTAATAGAAAAGATATGTTAAGCACTATTTTGTACTCTGTGTATTTCAGTTACTAAGGCTCTACCTGCTTTAAAAAATAGCACGACAGTACTGGTCATTGCACTGGCTGCTTTCCATCTTTATGACTAATATTCAGTCCACTGAAAGGAGGAAACATTCATTTTGCCTGATGATTTCAGCCCGTATTTTCTTGGCCCCATGGCTTTGAGCCTATAATAAGGTAGCACTTCATGTTGCAAGCTTGTAATAGAGAGAAACTGCTCATTTCATGATAGCTAAGAAACAAAAACAAAGGCAGAAGGGCCAGTTTCCCAATATACCCTTCAAGGGCATGCCAGACTTCCTGCTTCTGCTAGCTAGTTCTCAACTTTTAAAATTTCCACCCTGGCTCAAAAAAACCAAGCCTTCCACACAAGATCATCTAAGGGACATTAGAGGTACAAATCATTATACCATTACAATCAAAGATCAAATCATATATAACAATGACATTAATATTTATTTGAAACATTGTTAAGCTATTGGTGTCCAAAGAGAAAGGCTAACGTACTACAGTGTCATGCACTACAGTGTCAGAAATAAACGATGCTTGATTGCCATATTTATTGATTGATTTATGTCATTTGACATTTCTTTTTTTTTTTTCATTTTAAAAAATCATTTATTTGAATCTATTAAGTTTAAAGAGGGAGCAATGGCTTCAGCACACCCATTTCAACCGACGCAGCTGTAACAAGATGTTATGGAGGGAGGGCCTGCCCACTGCTTGGAGGGGTCGGAGCAGCTCACCTAATACTCCATCTCTCAGTCATGATATAATCGTGCTTCCTTACGTACTGAAAGCATTTTTCTTTCCAATAACCCTTGTGTTTATTTAAGGTTCCCAGCATGATATAATAAAATAAAAATACTAAAATGGATGCTATAGTTAAGCAAATTATATCCACCCTTCATCATTTCACACAGTTTGCCTTTTTTATACTTGCGAAGAGCACTTGCAATCTACTCTTGTAGCAAAAATTGTGAATTCAACACAATGTTATCAACTAGAGCCCTTAAGAAACATGTCAGTCCTCTGTGCCTATCTATGTGTATCTTTGACTTATGTGTCCCTCTTTCTCTTTTTTTTTTATTTTCTAATTTTATTTTAAAGACAAAATAATGGAGACATATGACAAAATTATGCAGTAAATAGAAGGGAATTAGCACTGGATGTTGTATTACATAATGTTATCTTCACATTAGTTAACACAAAAACATTAAAGAGAAGATAGTAGGGAATTTTCACTGAATGCTATATAATATAAAGTTATCTTCACTTCTGTTAATACAAAAACGATTGAGGAAATACAGAATTATAGAAAACATAGAAGGGAATTAGCTCTGGATGCTGTCCTACGTAATGTTACCTTCACCTTTGTTACTCAGTTACACAGATGATGGCCCAATTGATCATTCAATTTTTCTCCTCCCTCATCTCCATTGCCCCACCACTCAATCAGTCATCTTCCCTGTGATAATAACTGTACTCTTGGGTTTATCTATACCCCTGGACTCTTGCCTTGGGAAGAGATACAGCTGCCTCAGACTAAACTATAACATACATGGGTGTATACAAACTGCCATGTTCGGAGGTGGAAAAGCACATATGCTCACAGCAGACCGCCTGGCTCCACACCGTCGCCATGCTATGGGTGGGGGCGGGTCCAGTTCGTGAGGTGCCCTCAGCGGGGCCCTCAGTGGAGCAGCCGCGGGGCCCACAGTGGAGCAGCCGCGGGGCCCACAGCGGAAGATCCATGGGGCCCACAGTGGAGCAGCCGCAGGGCCCTCAGCAGAGCAGCCGCAGGGCACACGCCCCCATCAGGGCACCCTCAGTGACCCATTTGGCTCTGTCCTATTGCCTTGATGCCAGAGGCCCTTACTTCTCCTCTCACCTCCTTCTGATCTCCATCATTACCGTTCCCCACCCCTTCCAGCTGGGCACCGGACAATCTTACAATGCTTGGTATAAGGGCTTGAAATCTCTCTGGCCCATTCTCACTGTGTTGGTTCAGGGTATGAACTGAGACTAAAGATTAGTTCTAGAATAGAGTTGGAGGATTTTTCTCGCGTCTGCTGTATGGAGTATGTTGTTGTTTTTCAGACTCCCAGACTGCTGTTTTTCATCTAACCCGTCGCTATGGGTTCATGCAAAGTTCATATGTGCTAGCTGTAAGGAGACCCTCTTGGTGCTCACATTAATAGTTCGGGGTGAGTCCTGAAGTCTGTGGGTTCATCCCACTGTTGCCAGGAACAGGAGGTGCTTGCCCAAGCCCCCAAGACTCCAGGTGCTCCCAGAAAGAGTTCAGGGCAGGAGCTGAAGCCCTGTAACTCAGTTCATGCTTCCTGCCTGATGCTGGAGTGAGAAGGGCATGGGGCCATGTGATCCACCTCCATCTGCAGCTCTCTCTTACTGTTGTGCCCCAGTTCCCATTTGTTCCTTGGCTGGATCCCTGGGATTTGCTGTGGCTCTGGGGTCGCTGCCGATGCACCCCACCGCTCCCCACTGGCAGCCGCCCACACCGACACATAGACAATTAAAGAACTAAAAAATTACACAGAATATAGAAGGGATTATCTGTGAATGCTAATTTACCTAATGTTACTTTCACACTTATTACTCTTTATACTGGTGGTGGCTCGCTTGAAAATTCAAATTCTTTCCTCCATGATCTCTGTTGCTCTACCACATACTTCTGAACTCTTACCTTGGGAGGAGACATAGCTGCCTCAGACCATACTATACAAGCTGTCCTGTTTGGGGTGGGAAAGCACCCATACTCATCACGGACCGCCTGTCTCCTCCCCACCGTTGTACTGCATAGGGTGGGGGCGGAGGTGAGTGGGTTCTGTTCGCCCTCTATGGCGTCACTTGTCAACCCCCAGTGGGGCCACCCGGGCCCATAGAGCCGCCCACGGATGGAGGGGCCACTCGGCCTGCAGAGCCGTCCGTGCCCACAGCCGGTGCCTGTACTCCAGGTCTGCTGCTCTTCATCAAACATGTTGCTATGAGTTCTTGCAAAGTTCATATGTGTAAGCTGTAAGTAGGTCTTCTTCATGTTGTTAATAGTGTGGAGTGAGTCCTGAAGTCCATATAATCATCCCATTATTGCCAGGAGAATTTGTTGATTACTCCCGCTGCCTAGTCTCTCCACCTGGACCCGGAGCACAATCGCAGCTCCCTCCGCCGTCCGCTCCATCCCCTCAGGGCCGCTGCCCGTCCCTGCTGCTCCCCGCTCACCCAGTAAAGGGGTGGGGGAGGGGATCGCCTCGGGGCAGACGCAGGGTCGGGTGCTGGTGAGCTGTGTGCTATTTAAACTGACTCCATCCTGTCTCCCGGCGCCGATTAGGGATGTTTCTGCAGGATCAGGTTTCTGTTTCCATGGGTGTTGTAATTTCTCGTCTTTGTCCTGGATTCCACTACTGCTCCTGTCCGCCATTGCATCTTCTTATAGCTATGCTCCCTCCTCTGACCCTCTCTCGGAACTCCACACTCCCCTGGCCGAGCTGGAAGGCTTCCGTGAGGGTAGGTCTCCGCAGCTGAAGCTGCGGGTGCCGGGACAAGGGCGTGAGCTAAAGATGTGTGTGATTTGGAGCTCTAGTTTCTCCGTCCCGCCTCCCTCTGAGTGCGCCATGGCGGACCTCCGATCCTTTCTTCCCGAATAAGTCCTTCTTATTCTTTCCAAGGATTTCAGTTCCCATTTCAAATCTTTCCCGAGTTCAAGGTGCCCACCTCTCTCCTTTTTGTCCTTCTCTTATTGCTGTATTTCTTTGTCTAGGTGGGATTTATGGGAGAGATTCCTCCTCTGCTTCCTATCCGGTCGCCATCTTGTTAAACGGTCTTGTCCCTCTTCTCATTTGACATTTCTGAACTCTGACATCTGTCATAGCCTGGTTTATTTTTTTAACAGTATCACTAACTTTTTACAAGATACAACTCTCATATGAAAAAGTCTTCACAGCTACCAAGGACTCTTCTTACTACATTTATCTTATACACATGAAACACTGAACTCTTAAAGGTCTTTTCAAACTTTTAATACACATATGAATAAAAAACTGTCTCTAAAATTTACAGATAGTCCCAACTTTTACAAAAGGTGCCTGTCATGCCACATCTAGATGACAATAACAAAAAAGAGCAATGTTTGAGAAACACGCACATTCATTCTAAAGAGAATTAAGTTTCAGCGAATTATTTTTATGCCACATTGCTAGCCTTGCATTTGTAGATATGTTTTTTCTTTGACAGGTGATATAGCTCAATGGCACAGCACCTGCCTGGCAAGCACAAGGTCCAGAGTTCAATTCCCAGTACCAAAAAAAGTTTTTCTTCCTGATGAATTGGAAAATATAAGTGAAATCTTGTATTTTTTAGAATGAGAATAAAAATTAACATTAATATGCCACATCCTAATATACTGCAAGTCAAAATACATGTGTTTGTTTGCACATCGACGCTGATATTTGCCTACACAAGATGCGCACACAGGAAGCACAACAAAGCACACACATTTATGCATGTGTGTGCTCTCACATATACACAATCGGTGGTAAAGTAAGACTCTAGAGGCTCATTCTATTTTAAAAAATGAATATTTTTTTCCTAAATCAAGCAGTAGGCTTTCCTGCTTTAGATTGGAAATATATTTATTTAGGAAAATTTATTTTAGTAGCATTGCCATAGAAAGAAGTCAATGTGATTATATGTCCAGTTAATAAAACTAACTTAGCAGATGAATTTTCTTTCACTTCCCCATGTTTGTTAAATTTTACGAGTGCAGTCCTAGATGTGACCTCATCTTCTAGCTTTTTTCTTGAAGTTTTAATCTAGCCTTTGAAAATAACTTTGAAATTCACTTTTTCTTTGTGGACTGTTACAGGACCCGTAGCATAGCCTGGCAATGAAGTTTTCTGCCTCACTGAATCACTTTCATAAACCCTGTAATAAAAGAGTAGGGCTTTTGCTTCCCTTCTCCCTACCCTTTGCTCTCACCGCGGAGGACAAGGAATTCCTTTGAAGGGAGCCTGCAGGGCTGGAGAGCTTATGAAAGAGCTTCGATCGTGCCTTTCTTTTTTTCTATAAGCCCCACAAAGCATGAAGTTGTTGCTACCAATATCATTATTTTGAGTCAGTTGTGTACAAATTTGAAACTCAGTTTGAGCAGAGCATGCTTCAATTATAGACACTATCTAGATTGGCTTTAAAAAAGTGATCTTGTGTAAAATTCTCAAAAATATATGTCTCTTCTTTCTTCTCTTTTAATTGTCTTTGGTTGGTAAAAAATTTTATAGTAAGCTTTACAAAATGCCAATAGCAGTATGTCCTAAAATAATGGTTTTCACATTTAGATGCTAGCAATAAAACATATAATAGAAATATATAGTTATCTCACACATAATTGCATTTTACAATTCTTAAGTAAGCATACAACTGTTTCCACTAAGGAAATAAAAATGATGCATTAGTACTTATCATTAAGGAGTGGACTTTTAAAAGTCTGCTACTAAAAAATATTTGGCTTGAATTGTTTCTTTTATTAAAGTAAAACTTATATCACTAAGCTAGATACTGCGAATGCAATCTTCACTCATTACAGACACATGTGTACCCTTACACACACTTCAATATATGTTCCATTCCTATGTTACACAGATGTACATCATCACTTGAATGATAACTATAGAGACATACATTCGATCACTACATGTTGGGGATGTTAGAGATCTGATGCAGCAACAATCAGGATATTAAAAATGAAGAGAATCAAAGTTTGCAGGCTACTAAGTTTATTATAAAAATTTAAAAATGGATAATGCGAACCTAGATGCATAGAAAATGCAAATTAATGCACTAAGATGGAATTTGGTAATAAATTTATAAAGGCATAAAAACCAGAGAAACTAAAAAGAGAAAGAAAGTAAAACTAAAACAAAAATAAAACTAAATCAAACAACTATCAATAGTTACATTCAATGCTAATGTTGTAAACAATTTAAAAGCTTAAGTTAAATAAGCAATACTATCTTTATTTTTTTTTCTTTTCTTTTTTTTTTTTTTTTTTTTTTTGCGGTACTGGGGATTGAACTCAGGACCTTGTGCTTGCCAGGCAGGCACTTATTCCACTGAGCTATATCCCAACAATGCTATCTTTAAAAGACTCGGTTTAAATGCATTGACTGAATTAATTGAATGGAAAAAAATAGATGTTCCATACTGTTAGAATGAAAAGCTGAAGTTTCTAGTTTAATAACAAAATTCATCACAGTGTTTTGTTTAACTTTTCATTACTGTTATATATCTTTGGTACATAATAATTACATTAATCTGAAGAGTTCATACTATAAATATTACATCTTGTGATCATTTTTTCTCCTCTCCTGCATCCCTTCCCCTGCCCTAGATGCCCAGGTCTTCACAAAGTATACCTCAATATTTCCTACAATTTTATCAAAGAATTTTGTCAAAGTGATAGAAATTTTGCTTCAGCAAGACAAAAATTATAAGTGTATTACAGTAACAAATATATAGCTTCAAATAGTATAAGTAAATTTTGACAAAACTAAAGATAAAAGTAGACAACTGAACAATCATAGAAAAAATTTGGCAATAGATAAAAATATGAAGTCAATACATTAGTAAAGATTTACCATAATATAAACCATATCATTCTAGTTAAAATTTACAGAACACTTCAGTCAATAATTGCAGGATCTAAATTAATTTCTAATGTATGATTATCATGAAGTCATATGCTGAAGTATAAAACTCATATAAGGGGAGTAAATGTAACTCCCAGCTTGTTAGATGTCAGAACCGCCAAGTTCATGTTCCCCAAAACCAAGTAATGAATTCTAGGGAACAATGGGGTATAATAAGACTAATAGGAAGTATTTACTGAGAGAGAGAGAGAGAGACAGAGACAGAGAGAGAGAGAGAGAGAGAGAGAGAGAGAGAGGGAGATCCTTAGATAAGAAGGGCTCCAAAAATGGGTTACCATAGACCACACTCTATAGAGGAAATTTTATAGACCCAAATCACAAGATGGGAGCAAAGTTAATGAAGTGGGCACTATTTGTGACAAAACTGTGATCAACCAATAAGATCACAAGTTTAGCTGCTTAGGTAATATTGACCCAATGAGGAAGCAGGCCAGGTATAAAATGTACATGGAAAGAATAAGGACCATTTCAGGAAGAGAGGAGCCAGAAGGTTTGGCCACCCACAGGGGTGACCAGTGTCTATCAGGCAAGCACAGTTTCTAGTCCATTGTTCAACCCCAGGGGACGAACATAGGCCTGGTCATTTTGTCTTTATCTTGAGGCCTGTCCTCCAACAGATGTGCCTCCAGCCCCAGCTGGGATGTGTTTCCACCCTCACCCAATAGCCTCGCTCTAGCTGACTGTCTATAATATTTTTACTTGCCTTAGCTGTCTAGAGTATCCCTCACCCTGAAGTACTTCACAAGGGGACCAGGCCACATATCCAGCAGGATGTTTAATGACTTTGTATATCCCTGTGCTCACACTAGAAAAAAATTACACTCTCTTTTCAGTGGTAAAGTAATTACTAAAAGGCCTAAAAATAACATTTTAGAATACTTATCTGAAGACTTCATTTTCTTTTTGAATAAGAATTTTAAATCTTCTATAAGCTGAGAAGTACTTAGATGATTGTTCACACTCAGGGACTGTCTCTGGTTCCCAGAGTTTGAGCGGGAAGTGGTGTACCCAGAAGTGCAGGACTGCTACCTTGACAGCAGTTGGAGTTTCACAAGGTCACAGTGTGTGGTCCTTCCCAAACTGGTCCTAGGGAAGGATGAGAGAAGAGACTTTAGGATATTTTGCATGTCTCTGTACATATAGAGGGACTATGGTCTGGTTAAGCGGATTTTTTTTTGCGCAGACCTCACATCTTAACTATCTTAACGATCTATCTTAACTGTCTTAACTATCTGTTGTACTGTTTGAGATGTCTCTTTCCTATAAATAACTTTGAGGCTCTCTGGTGGGTCTTGTGTCTCTCCAAGTGAAAAGTTTGATGTAAAGCCCTAATAATTTTTCACTGATTAGGCAGGAACACTTCTGGATCATCTAACTGCAAACATCCTGACGGACGGAATTGATACCCATGGGAGACAGCCCACTTGATTCTTGACTGAGAACATTTCAGTTGAATATGGTTAAGGGGCCTCCAAGCCTGGGGAGGCCTAAAAGGGCCCATGGGTAGATCCTTTTGCAGCTGTGTCAGCCAGTTAGTTACCTTGAGATACTTTGTCAAATTCCTTTCTGGTGTCCTCTTCAGTGGATTACTGCCACTTTGGAGAACATATAGATTGATAATAAAAGTTTGTCTTTTTCCTTATGACACTTTATGGAGAATTCATTGGCTTTCTGATAATTTCTTTCTTTCCATATAGCTGTGTGGGCATGTAACACTAGGAATACATACTTTAAATCAGTATAAATACTGACTTTTTGCTTTACTGAGTTGTAAAACCCTGATGAGAGCTATGTATTATACAAGCTGAGCACTAGTCCCAGGGGCAAGTGCAGAAATTTCAAGCTTCTCATGTAGAATCCCCACTGCATACCCTGCCTTTCATGTCCCATTTGCTGTGAAGGAACTGCCATCACAGAAGAGGGTAAAATCAGGACCAGAGGCTTTTCTGGCCCTGTGTGCATGGAGATTCACATGTTCACAGTCAGGTCTTTCAACTTCAATTTCTTCCTTTTCTAGTAGAAAAGTGGCAGAGTTTAAGGAGGAAAATGTCTTTATTTCAATAGCTGATCCTTCTAGAAATAGGACCCAATTTAAGAAGTTAGTTATCTGATACCTATAGACTCCCTTTGGAAGAAAGAAGTCCTGTCACACTGTGAGGTATACATACACTGACATCTTTGCCCTAAAATCAGCTTGAATACCTCTGGTGCCAAGACAGCTACAGTAGCCACATCTCTAAAGTGCACAGGATATCTCTTTGCTACAATGGCTAATTTATTCACTTTTTTTTTCATTTTATTTTAAGACAAAAGAACCCAGAATAACACGAAAACAATACAGAAAATACCAAGTTATAGAGAAGATAGTAGGGAATTCGCACTGAATGCTGTATAACATAATGTTATCTTCATATTTGTTATAACAAAATCAACAAAGGACATACCGAATTACAGAGGAGACAATAGGGAACCATCACTGAATGCTGTATTACACAGTGTTGTCTTTGCATTTGTTAACACAAAAACACTAAAGGAAATACCAGATTACAGAGAAAGTAGCAGGGGGTTACCACTGCATGTTGTATTACACAATGTTATCTTTGTCTTCATCACTCAGTTATGTAGACGATGGCTCCTTCAGTTAATCAGTTTTCTCCACTTCACCACCGTTGTTCTACCTCCCTGTCCGTGGTCTTCCCACTGGTAATAACTGCACTTTTGGTTTATTTACTCCCTCATGCTCTTACTTTGGGCAGGACTTGGCTGCTTCTAAACATGCTGTATGTTACATGAGTGTACACAAATTACTATGGCAGAAAGTGGAGAAGCACCCTTTGGCAAGACCTCACAGCTGTTGAGTGTCCATTCAGGTAGGCAGGGTTACATAGGAAACCACCAGACTCTGTCAGTGTGTCCCCATCTATAGGCTCAGGCGAGTCTTCAGGGCTACCCTGGGGGTCAAGCAAAGTGCCTGGCATGCCCGAGTGGCCAGGTGGAGCACGTGGTACACCCCGGGGACCCAGTGGAGCTCCAGGGGCAAGGTGGAGTGCTTGGCATGTCCTGGGGGCCAGGCAGAGTTCCTTGGGATGGGTGGAGGCCTGGCATACCCCAGGGTGTGGCAGAGCACCTAGCACGCCCTGGGGGTCAAGTGGAGCTCTGGGGTCAGGTGGAGCTCCTGGCATGCCCCAGAGGCTGGGTGGAGCACCTGGCACACCCCAGGGGCCAAGTGGAGCTCTGGGGGTGGGGCAGAGTGCCTGGCACACCCCAGGGGCCGAGTGGGGCTCTAGGGTCAGGCAGAGTGCCTGGCACACCCAGGGGGGCAGGGTGGAGCTCCTGACATGCCCTGGGGGCTGGGTGGAGCACCTGGCACACCCCAGGGGCCAAGTGGAGTTCCAGCAGTGGGGCTGAGCACCTGGCACACTGCAATGGCTAATTTGTAACTCAGATATCCTGTAAGATGTACATCAGTTCCTTGATTCTGCTGTATCTGCACTCCCAAAGCCACACCTGCCCTTCAGCAACATAAAACTGAGGTGGTGTCCTGCTGATAGGCTTAGTACTGAGGCATTTAGAAGCAATTTATTTAAGCTTCTGGAATACAATTTGGTAATCAGACTCCCAGGTTAGAAATGGGCATCTGCCTTGTTGGTTCCCTTTCTAAGTCGTGAGTTATTGAGACAACTTGCCCATGAGTCTTTACCTTTATGTTGGAAAGGTGAAAATAAGGACTCTCAAGAGCTAAAATTATCTCCTCACCAGCAGAAGATCAGACCCAATAAGACACTGAGGCAGAGCAGGGTCAATGTTTCCCTCTAAAGTGTAGAGGGGGCATTGGACCAACTGTTCCAGTGAAATATTTCTTCTGAGTTGTAAGAATGTTTGTCAGCCTGTTGCCTTTTAGTTGCCATTTTGAGTCCCATGATTTATTAATAGGCATGTATATTTCCTAAATATACATGCTTACCCTTATTTCATAAAATAGGCACATTTTATATTTCATAAATTCATGTTTGGGTCAGTACCACGTTCCGTTAGCGGTACTGTAATGCTCTAACATTACTTTTCCCTAGTACTGGTGTCTAATAAGTCAAACAGCTCTAGCAGGGAACACCAATAATTTTAGTAGCTACTAAATCCAAATTCAACATATAAAAAACAAGAATACAAGATCTTGCCAGGAAAAGTGAAATGTTCTATCAAAGAATTGTCATAATCTTCCCTTGTTCTCAACTTAAATTTTTCATCATTTTAACAAAAAAGTGGATAAAAAAGAAAAGGCATAAAAATTTAATATTCAGTGAATTGACAAACAAGTATGACAACTTCTGATTACCTAATGGAGTCACCACTGAGAATCTACAAAACACAACCAAATTCTAATCTTCTCCCAGTTAGTCCACTGGGGCCTCCAAATGATAGGGGGTAAAAAAAAAAAACTCCTAACCATCTAGATGTCAGATAACTGAGTTCGTGTTCCCCAAAACCTAAGAATTAATTCTAAAGAACTTCAGTGGTTAAGAGTAGGCAATATTTATTGGGGGAGGGCAAGAGAGCTCCTGAAAGACATAAGGGATCCCCGTTTTACAGAGTAAGTCTTATAGAGCAAAGTCACAAAGTGGGCACAACTCAGGACAAAACTATGATCAATGAATAAGATTACAAATTTAACTGCTGTCTTCATTGATTTTCGGTTGTTGCTGAGACAAAATATCTCATGCCCAAAGTTAAACAAGCAAAGATTTCTTTAGCCCACAGTTTTTGAAAGTTCCAGTCCATAATCAGCTGGCTCCAAGGCAGGATGCCATGGCATGGGGGCAACAGTTCAAGGCAGCAGAAGTCAGAAAAAGCAACAAGAATAGAAGAGAAAAGTGAGCCTCTTTTCCTCCCTTATATTGTATGCCGCCTACCCATTCACACCATCTCTGTGCCCTCCTCTTCCACAAGCTCAGGATGTTTAAAAAGTGAAGACCCTGGCACCCTGCCCAGTCACTTAGTTAAGCTACTAAATTTCTCAATTCTCAAGTTGACACAATGTATCAAGCATTACAGTTGCTTAAGTAATATTGATCACCTGGGGAAGCAGGTCACCTCTAAAGAGTACTTGGAAAGAACAAAAACCATTTTAGGAAGAGATAAACAAGGGGATTTCAGCCACGCACCTGGGGCAACTGATGATGTCTACAGGTAAGTACAATTTCCAGTCCATTGTTCATCTCCAGGGGAGGTGTGTAGGCCTGGTCATTTTGTCTTTTTCTTGAGGCCTGGTCTCCAACAGATGTGCTTTCAGCCATAGCTGTAATGTATTTTTATCCTCCATATTGATGCTTTTGAGAGGATAGCCCTATATGTCTGCCTGTATTTTTACCTAGGTAAAATGTATATAACAGTTAGTAGAAAATTCAGAAAGCATAAAACTATGCCAAATATTTTCTTAGCCCAAAATAGTCAAGTTAGAAACCAAATTACAATTACTCAAACTAATTTAATATTGTGCAACATACCCTAAATATTCCATAGATCAAAATCAAATATATGGGACAATACTGAAAATATGTCAAAATTTGTGAGAAACAATAAAATATAAAATAAAATACCACATAACAAAGGAAATAAAAAAAAAACAAATAGAAGAAGAAAGTGTATGGAGGATATGGGAATACCCTCCATGGATATGAGTATTGGTATAAACATGGGGAGAATAATGAGACTTCCTAAACTTTTGGTTTGGAGACTCAACTATCTGACTATATATTGAATATAAGCTGAAGACACAGGATGCCCTGACAGTGCCTCATGTTCACATAGCACCCATTCTTGCAAACAATTAAAACCAAGAGAAACAGAACAATGAGATCAGGATGTTGATATATACATGAAATTGTCAGTATCAAAATGGAGGCACTTTAGGTCAAACCTTAACAAAGTCGAGGCTGGCAACAATGCAAGAAGCAGTACATACATATGCCTATGAAAAGCAGAATGTGAGAAATTCCTCGGAATTGCAGGATTTCATTTATTTTTTTGTTTTTTTTAGGATTTCATTTAAACCCCTAAGATAACAATGACTGATTCCCACAGTAAGTCAAAGCCCACTTCTTAGAAAGCTTTTATAACTAATGTTCTTTGTTTCAAGACAGTTAATGTAAACTTCATATATGTAAAATTTCCTATTGCACTAGCCCATTTCTTGTCTGTTATAACATGGATTTCCTGGATTCCAACCCTCTGCTTTTCTCAAATGAATACTTTACATGGAAGAGTAGGTCTCTCTGTCACCTATTTCAATTTTGTATGCTTTCAACTACTTCTGATGGACCAACCTAGGATCATGTGTAAAAATGTACAGGGACATATTTATACCACACTATATTTTAAGAAAAAAATTATGAACATTCGAATTGTGAACAGTCACAGACGTGAATGGACTTCATATTACAAACATTTATAAATTTAAACAAACCCATAGGTAGTTCATGTGTCTGCCGGACCCTGTCACAGTTGTGGTGCTGTGTGCTTACTTCCCAGAGTGACACTGTACAGAGTACAGAGCTCAGTCAGAGCCGGGATGCCTGGAAGCGAGAGGAAAAGCAGTAGTGCTATGGAGGGACTTCTGGGAGGTGCAAAGCAATAGCCGTGGAAGCAGAAGTGCAAATGGCTGATTTGTAGCTGCTGTACTGCTGTCCCACCACTTTACAGTAACTGTACAAGTAAACATAGTTTATTTTAAAAGATTGTTTGTGCTTGGTTTTCTCATGCTTTACTTGTACATTTGTGTTGTAGACGTATAAGGTTCACTTTTTTGGACATAGGAATAAATTATTGTACATTAGTCAGAATTTAAAAGTATAAAAATTGTGAGATCATGGGGAAAATATTGTAACACTAGAGTAGAGAAGCCATTTTTAACTAATGAATAAACAAAAAGAAACATGTTAATTTAGTAATCAGTATCTATTAACAGTTATTTGAAAGTATACAGATTTTTTGTAGATAAAGTAGGTAAGTCAAGCTGGGGATATAGCTCAGTGGCATAGGAACTGCCTGGTCAGTGCAAGGTCCTGCGTTTGATTCCCAGTACCTAAAAGCAAACAAATGAATAAACAAAAAACCAAAAAAGATGGATTAGCTGTTTCTATTTATACAATAGCAATTGTATTGATTCATCTTTGCACTAATACCGATTTTAGGATTACGTGAAGAACGTGAGATATCTCCTATGTACAATAGAGGCTGTGAGAAATACCAAAGAGTGAGTCTGGGTCCTCGCAGTCAATCTGCCCTCCTTTTCTAGAACTGGAGAGAAAAAGGTTGGCTTCTGTAGAGTCTATTTTTCTTAACCTGACTTTTTGGAATCTAAATAAATCTTTTCTGAGGAAAGATAAGTGTATTGAGTTTTGTCACACATGTGTATCTTCATATTTCCAGAGTCCAGCCCTCCTTGCTAACTACAAAAGTTGCTATTGTTTAAAGAATAGAAGGAACTCATTGTGGAGCCCCTTTGTCTTAACCCCCAGTCCTCTTAATCAATAGACTAATTAGCTCTAATTAATTAACATTTTAAAATAAACAACATTGGTTTCAAATGTGTGGTAGTGGTATTTTATCTTCAAGTTTAAATAAAGCCTTTGTTACTCAAGAAAATGGTGACCTGGTACTTGGACACACTCTTTGTGTTCCATTACTTTCTGGTGAATGTGGTATAATTTCAAACAGTGAGCTGTATAAAACAAAATTTTCTACTCGAAGTGTCTTAAAAGTTAGAAACTTTGGCAATTATCTCCCAACAGAGTGAAATTAATTCAAAACAAATTTATCTAAGCTTCTAATGACAATATGATCAGGTAATTTTATTGTTTTAGCAAACAAAGATACCTAAAAGGCATTTTGATTTCATTTAACTTTACTTTGATTAATGTATACTTAATGGAAAAAAGTTTTACTCTTTTGCAAGGTGAGCAATTTTCTTTCCTTTGAATGGAATTTTAGGGGGCTGGGGATATAGCTCAGTGGAATAAGCGCCTGCCTAGCAAAAGCAGGGTCCTGAGTTCGATCCCCAGTACTGCCAAAAAAAAAAAAAAAAAGAATGGAATTCTAGTGTAACAGAAAGGTCAAGTTTAATAACTGCTACCACATCCATAAATACTTAATGTTCTTTGCATAATGTAAAATTGTACATGAAAATATTGTGTCCATACACAGAGTATTAACAGGTGATCTACAGTAGTTTGTGCCATACATTATATTATTAAGTCATGCTTACTAGAATGGGAAATAGTTTATTAATCAAAGATGATGTCAAGAGTTTTTAAAATTAGAATAAGCTGTGAAAAATAAAGTTGAGAATCAACAAATGGGATCATATCAAATCAAAATGCTTCTGCACAGCAAGGGAAACAACCAACAAAGTGAAGAGATAACCTAGACAATATAAAAATTTTTTCCAGTTATTCCTCAGACAGAGGACTAACATCTAGAGTAAATAACTCAAAAAAATTGACACCAGACTCCTCAGAATAAACAACATAATTAATACCTGCAAGTACATAGGGTGGGGTTCCAAAATAAATAGGTGCTTTTCAGAAGAAGTACAAATGCCAACAAACACATGAATAAGTATTTGATACTGCTGGTGATAGAGAAATACAAGTTAAACTATGCTGAGATACCATCTTGCATAAGAAAGAATGGCTATCATTGATAAATCTAATAATAACAAATGCTACCACGGACATGGGGGAGAAGGAACTCTTCTGCATTGTTGGTGAAATATAAACCAGTACAACCACTGTGGTCATCAGTGTGGCGATTCCTCAAAAAACTAAAAATAGAAATTCCATTTGACCCAGACCTTCCCCTGTTAGGTATCTTCTAAAAAAGAGTTAAAATCAGCACATTACAGGGACTCATGCATGTTCATGTTTATAGCTGCAGAATTTACAAGAACTAGATCTTAAGCCACAAAGAAAAATGACTTAGCAGATTGCACTTTCTCCCTGCATCCTTGCTTATGACATGAGAGAGGAGGAGCAAATTTATGAGACATAGGGCAGGTGAATCCAGAGGCCTCCAAAAAGAATCACATCCCAGGAAAGGAGCAATGAATGCTGTGAGCTACAAGAGCTGGTGAGTGATTCCAGCCCAAGTGTCTGTCATTTCCCCTGGAGAGTGAACTTGACCAGACACACTTTTGAAATTCTATAGTATCTGTGTGAGGGACACCCTCAGAGATATTAAGGGTCAGGGAGGCAAGATCAGGCCAGCAAGAGACACCTAGTTTTGTTGGCTGAACAACTTAGGTTCCAACCACACAACCAGAAGCCAAGATTCACCTGAACTTCTGTAGATTTGAAACACCAAAATTACCCCCCCCATAAAGGCTTTTTGGGATTATCCAGTGTCACATTCTAGCTCTACTGCAGGGTTGCATGGTCATCCAACATGAATCTGGGCTCTTTAATCTTCCTGTTGTACCAGTAAACCCTGAATTAGATACTGCCACAAACCTGTAGACCCCAGAACATAACCACAGGCTCGAAACCATAGAGAAATTTCACTTTTTTATTTTGGGTGTTTTTTCATGAGCATAAACATTGTTTTAGGGGATTTTTGGTTTTGTTTTGCTCAGTTCTTGCTCCCCCACTTCCCTCCTATCATCCTCACCAGTTTCTGGGAGCATGGATAATCTCTTATTTCTCTATGTCTTCCATATACCCCTTTCAAATTTTCTCCTCTAATGGTAAAATTACTCTATGTATGGGATATTTACTGTATATAATTTCCTGACTTATTTTAGATTTTGTTATGTAACTATAAATTTTATGCCTATGGTTAATAGTGACAAAGTTATCACAGTATGTCATTTTCTAGACTGTTCTTGATGCTGCTGTTATTACTGATTGTATTAGTTTAGCCAAGTAATACAATAATACAGTAATATTTTAGCCAAAGCTGTGATCAGTTGTCCTTCACCATATACAGATACTGAGATTTCCGGGGCTCACAAATAACATCATTTTCCAGTACCAAAGAACTGGGTGGTAAGCCAAACAGGGAACAACCTCTCATCCCTAATAAATTTAATAGGAAAGATATTAAGAGAGATTGAAAAGCTAAAAGCAAACTACTCCTAGAAGACAGCTTTTTAAAGTAGCCATTTCATAAAGAGGTCTTGGTACAAGTAATGAAGCTATTATAAGAAATTTACAAGCATCAGTGCAGAAGAAAAAGAGCAAAAACAGAAGCAAAATGTAACTCCAGAACTCCAACTTACCCAAGGCAAATCCCAGGGGCCTTCAGGTACAAGTTACCGAAAGACAAACAGCTGAATTTGCTGAAATGGTAGTAGTGGAAGTAAAAAGCAAATTAATGAGTGTGTAGAAAAAAATCAGGAATAATTACACAGATATCTAAAGAAAAGATGAACACAGTGAAGGGCATAGTCAGTGAATGTACAGTAGATATTGATAAAAAAAAAAAGAAGAGCTTAGAAAAGTGGTGAAAACCTATGCCAAAAGTAGGAAATAATACCCAGTAGATTAAAAATTTTACTGAAAGTATATGAAACAGAATTACCAATGTCTACATAGAATATCATATGTAGAAGATAGGTTTGTGGTTAATGGTCATCATATGAAAGCCTTGTTAAAATCAATTCAACAGCTACTAGATGATGCAAAGACTAATATGAGATTAATCAGAATCATTATAAATCAGAAAACAATACAAAGGACATAAAAAGTTGTTCAGAAAAATAATAGCAGAAAACATCCCTTGCATAGAAAAAGGCAGATAAATGAGGTACACAGAACTCCAATGTGCTGATATCCGAAAGAATATGTACACCAAGTTATATACTAGTCAAGACTCCAGAAATTCACAAGAACATAATAATAAAAGCTGATAGAGAAAAAAAAAGCACCATCAGAATCACACACAGCAAACTTTTCAACAGAAACTCTGAACTCTAGGAGTACTTGGAATGAAGTACCATCAAACCAGCACAACAAAAAATTCTGGAGAATATTCTAAAAAAAGACAATGAAGACAACAAGGCCATGAATCCCTATAGAATGAATCTGCTAAGCAAGGCAAGCAGTTAAACAGAGGAAAAAAATAACTAATAAGAGGAAAATAATATGACAGTGATAAGTCAATGCATATGTTATAACCATGAGTGTACGTGTGTCAGTTCATCAATCTAAAACACACTGACAGAATGGATTAAGAAATAAGATCCAACAGCATGCAGCATGCAAGAAAAAAAAGTCCATAAACTGAAAGTCAAAGGAAAGAAAACCATACTCCGTGTGACAAGAACTCTGAGAAAAGCAGGGGTATCTATTTTATTTGCAGTCAAAGTAGATTGCAAGTCAAGACTAACCAGAAAAGATAAAAAAAAGGTCACCACATACTTTTTAGGAGAACACTGGAAATGGAAGAAATAACAAAATCATAAATATATATACACCAAATACCAGTGGCACCCAACTACATAAAACAAACACTAATGGATATGAAAAATCAGATAGACACTAATGCAATTGCAATGGGGGACCTCAATAGCACATTGTCACAAATAGATCAACTAGACAAAAAAAGTCAACAAACAAATATCAGAGGTGAACCAAACCTTTTAACAAACTGACTTAGTAAATCTCTACAGGGTATTCCACTCCACAATAACAGAATACACATTCTTCTAATCTGCACATGGGACTTCTCCAAAATGGACCACATGCTAGCTCACAGAATATGCTTAAGTAAATGCAAAAAGACTTTAATTATCCTATGCATATTATCAGGCCATATTGCAGTGAAGTTGGAATCAATGGCAAAAGAAACCACAAAAAATACCTGTACACACAGAAATTAAATAACACACTCCTGGACAACCAATGGGTCACAGATGAAATTAGACAGGAAAGGAAATAATAGAGACAAAGTTTTGTTAAGGAGAGGTGAAGAAAGATCGAAGGGAAGAGAATGGAAATAAAGAGAATTAAGATAGAATGTATACAAGTACAAATTCCCTATGAAAAATGTGATAATTATGTACGCTTAAAGTGTACCAATGAAATTAATTTAAATAAATAAATAAGAAAATAAATAAAATTCCAAAAGAAGGAACTTTTCTGTACAGAAAGGTAAAGAGAAGAAGAGATATTATTAAATAACAAATAAAATTATGAAACTGTAAAAATATTATCAAATTATTAGTATTAAGCACAAAAATCTTTTAGTTTTTGCTTTAGCTTTTGTTAATATGCTTGATCATTGTGAACACTTGCCTCTGGTTGCTAGTGCCACAAATCTTACGTGTAACAGCCACCAAACTCTGTAAATGTGTGTTGGGAGCCGGTGTGAT
>PVLD010016017.1:0-46506 GCA_004027595.1 Dinomys branickii | reverse complement strand
ATATGTTGGCTTATTCTAGTCATGTTATTTATTTGAAGTTTTCCTTCTTTTGCTGACTGTTTATTTATTTAGGGAGTTATTTCTGTAGCTGTTCTTGGGATTGTGGTCTCTTTTTTCTCTGTCTAGAATATCTTTTAGTGCTTTTTCCAATGCTGGTTTGGCACTCATGAAGTTCTTCAGTTGTTCTTTGTCGTGGAAACACTCTTTTCTTATTCACTCAAAGGCAATGCAGAGTATAGCCTTTTAGTTATTCATCTTCTCTGTAGTATATTAAAGTAGATAAATTGAAGGACTTCAGGGTCAACCAGGCTGAGATTTGACTGACTGCTATGCAACTTACAGACTTACCAAGCTGTATGGCTGGAGAGAATCATTTAGCTACTCCTCATCTCAAAGTCCTTATTTGTAACATTAGGAAAATATTACACCATTTCCCAGGTCTCAGCAGGAAACCTAGAAATCTGAGTTAAAAAGCAAATTGTCATTATCAATACAATTGGTTTAGGTGCCTAACAAATTGTTAATTCTATGCAAAATATGAGGAAGAAGTAAATTATGGAGGAAACTCTTTTCTGGGGAAGACTGATTTGCTCAGTGGGAACACTGTAGCACCACACTGAGGAGTCTGTCCAGACTTTATATTCTTCACATGCAAGAATGGACACAAAGTCCACTGCTCTAGGTCAGTAGTCTGCACCTCCAGCTAGGCAACAGAAATGGCCTCTCCTCTTGCAATAGCTGGGAGGCCCTGATTATAATCAATGACTAAGCCCACACCCAAGAGAATTCCAAAAGGGACTGGGGCATATGATCTTGGGCCAGCAGTAGCTACAATAAAGACCTGGAAGTGGAATTCTTGTCTCACTTCTGACACTGACTCTGTGTGTCTCAGATAGTGTTTATTTCACTTATCCGAGATTCAGTTAAGTCCACAACAAACTGGGGAAGATACCATCCACAACAGGGTTATTGTCCAGTGAAATGTCATTGTCACAAAGAATAGAGCTCATCGTACACAAGCATATAATAATTTTGTTTGAGGTTATTGTTATTTGCACCAGTGTTAGGCGCTTTTCAGTCTTGTTAGAAGAATCAAATGCAACCACCAAAATGGGAATGCTTGGCAAATTACTGCTCACTTGGCAAATGTCAAAGGCGATTATCACATAAATGGCACTCCATCCCTCTGTGCCTCAGTGTTCTCTTCTGTAAGAAAGGAATTCATTGCCTATCATTGCTTCGTATGTCATAGTGTTGCCAAAAATAATCAAACTAACAAGAGATGGGAGAGTGAGACTGGGAGCTGAGGCACTACGCTAGGTATTGCTTTTGGGTCTGTTAACATTGTGCAAACCAGCAGCGAGCTGCTTTCAGGGGGAGAAGTGAAATGCCTTCACAGAAATAGAGAGCTGTCTCCCATGAGCTTCCCTGACTCCCTACCAGGAAGCCTGGGGCTATTTTTACCAAACCCTGAGTCTGAAACATTCATCAGATAAATACACCAGCATTTCCCCAAACCTCTAAAACATAGAACCCATCAGCCCTTTCTCAGAGCTCCTGGAACCTGCAGCAGAGATGAGAGATCAGAAGCCCCTGCCGTGGACCACATTATACTCTCTTCCTAGTGCTGTCACCACTGAGCTACAAAAAGACAGTTTTGACACCTGGTGGAGAAGAAAGAATTGGACAGAGGGGCTCAGGAAACTCAGAGCCTGGCTTAATTAGTGACTTATTTCTGCACAACAGAGGAAGCTGAGAAATAGGAAAGCCAGCAAGAAGGCAAGAAAAGCAGGGTGGAACCAGCTTCACATGTAGCAGTATCCACTGCTGCCTGTCCAGAGGTCCCTGGCTGGGGATCAGAATCAGCTAGAGTTCTGCTGCTTGATCATCAGGCTTCTGAATGGGTCAGGCTCCCTGGACATGTGTTTCCATGTGGCTCAGTAGACGTGGCATTTCAGAGGAGAAATGTCAGAGAGAAAGGTCTTGAAATAAAGATGCTGACTGCTTCTGCAGCTATTTAAACCACTGAGCCCTGCAGCTCCAAAAGCCACCCAGAGGCCCTGCCTGCTGAGCCCTGTGCTCAGAAGGGGGAGGCTGAACCCCTCCCATGTTCCAGAGGCCACCACCAGCCTCACACAGCTTCCCATTGACAGCTATTCCCATTCTTGGTACCTTTCCAAAAGACTTAAAAGCATCATACCATAATCATATATGCACACCCACATTTATAGTGGCACATTTTGTAATAGCTAAATCTTGAAAGTGGCCCAAATATCGATCAACCAATGAATGGATAAAGATGTGGTTCTTTTATACAATGGAGTACTACTCTGTCATAAAGAAGCATAAGCTGGAGACAGGTCAGGTAAATGAATGCACTTTGAGACATACTCTCGAATGAAATAAATCAGCCACACATGCAAATATCTCATGGCTTTTCTGGTGTGAGAAACCGGAAGTATAAATTGGACTCAGATTGTATGAGAGAAATTGTGAAATAGAAATAAAATGTTAAAATTAGAAGGGGAACTAGTGAGGGCTGAGAGGAAAGGAAGGAAAGGAAAAGGAAAAGGAGAATAGAAGGAAAAATGGAAATAAAGCTTCTGTAAATAAAGAAGAGAAGAAGGGAGAAGGGGGAATGGGAGGAAAAAAAGACAAATCAAGGTATATCAAGTACAGGTACAGGTACAAATTCCCTATGATGAAAGCAGTCATTGTATACACCTACATTGCACCAATAAACATAATTAAATTGATATATATGAGATTTATAATACTTATAATTTCCTTTGTTATTTTGTTTTTAATGGTAGCAGTTTTGTTTGAGGTAGGAAGAGAAACAGGCTGTGCAGAGCACTTTAGGGCCAAGGCAAAGCAGGAAATGCAGTGCACCCTGCAGAGTGAGGGTGGCCACCATGCCAGAGAGAGCACGGTGACCATGATTTCTACTCCAGCCTTTGGAAAGGACGGCCGGAACCTTTTGGACCACCTCTGTGTGCTGCTGCTCCATATATTTCCTCTTAATACTTTGCTAATAAAAATGACTGTGAATTCTTTTACATTAAATTAAATGAAAAATTAATTAAATGATCTCCAGTTAATAATTGCTATTTTTGCATTCGTATCATGGAACCCAAAATGGATTATATATTTCCTGTAAGAGTGACTATGTGTATCACAATATTTATTATTCAATACTTAATTATTTTACATCTATTTGAATGTCTAAAGTGCAATCTTGATCATTTGCTTTTATATATAATCCTTTCCCAAGTGTTCTCTTCATTTTTATGTCCATATTTTTCTGTTTTTAAGGATTACTTCATTTTTCTCCAATTTTTATGTTTTTATGTGCATATTTTTAACTCTGAGTCCATGCAAACATGAAAGTAATAAAACCTTGGATTGAGGTAACTTGTGGTGCACCTGTTCCCCAAAATGCACAAACATTTCTAATAATTTGAACTTGATAAAGAGCGATGCCTTGCAATGTGAGTAGCATGTGATTCTGAACATCACATGATCCAAACAGAGCCAACGGCTCTCTCTCTCTCCAAGATGATGGGTGATTATCTCCCAACACAAGAGATCATGGAGGGGATCCCGTCTGCACAGGAGGAGAAGAAAAAGGTGAAAGAATCTCCCACTTGAAATGAAATAAGAAGTGCGTAAAATGTGGGAAACGGTGTAAAGTTGTGTAGAAAAGCATCACCTGAAGAAGGCAGCTGCGGCAGTCTGCCCAGTGGACCTGTTCAGTGACAATGCAGTGCCACAGATCCACAAAATCCTCAAAAGGAGACAAAAGCGTGTCACTGGATAGGCGCCTTGTTAAAGTTCAGTGAAAAGGAAGAGATTCCATTGAACCAACTGACAGTAGTGATTTCATTAGTAACGATAAAAGTCATCCTACATTATAAAAAAATTGTGTGTCACACAGCTATGGGCCAGATTCAGACTATGACCTCTGCTTTACGGAAATAAAGAACTTTCTCCTTGTCTTCCTTTCTTTTGTGTGTGTGTTGGTGATGGAACACAGACCTTGTGTACACCAGGCAAGTGCTACATCACTAAGCTCCATCCCCAACTTCCTCTTCTAAAATGAGCAATTCAGGGATTTCTTTTTACTGCAGTCGGCATTGTTGTTGATTGCCACATAATTTTGCATGATGCATTTTAGGAAATGGACCTTAGCCTTCTAAGCCAGTGAGTGCTCTGGACAGCACTGGGAAACTAGCACTTTAGCTCCTTTTGTGAAGGCAGATAGTCCTCTAAATTAGAAGGGAAAAATCAGTCACTTCTCCAGGTACAGCGGGGGAAGAGGAGGCCCTGACTGCCATTTTTCCGCATTGTTCCCGAATTAGACTGTCTCCTCTGAGGACCCTCCTTGAGTCAACAGTGACATCCACTGGCTGAAATTCAGATCCTGTGATATTTTAGCTGAAGAAAAGAAACAGGTTAGCAAGACAGCTTTGATCTAGGCCGGGTATTCTCTGTTCCTAACAAACAGCTCAAAGAGCCAAGAGAACACTGATGTTGGGAGAACACAGATGTTAATCAGAACAAGAAAGGAGTGCGATTCCCCATATGCGCCAGCCTGTCTGGTCTCAGAGTCCAGCGGGTCCTGGCTGTACACAAAGTCAGCTGTCAGAGCCCGAGCCAGAAGGGACCCGTGGTTCCGGCACCACCAAGAACAGGCTGCTGACCATTTATTTACAACACAGTAGGTCCGAATTTCAATGCGCACTAGGCACAAACTACACACTGGTTCTGCAGATGCATTATTTTTTTAGAAGGATGTCAACTGTCTCTTTGATAATTTTTACATTTTTATGACATGTTGAAATATTTTGGATATATTGGGTTAAATCAAATAGGTTATCAAATCAATTTCACCTAGTTTTTTACTTTTTTATTTTAAAAATCAGAATATTTTAGTGACACGTGACTGGCATTCTGTTTCCACAGGGACAGCTCATGGGGCCTTGTCATTCTCAAGCCTGCTGAGTACCAGGGTCTCCTGAAAGCTGAAGTGGGGAGCCCACAAAACCCACACCCATGCACTCACACACAACTGCTGATGCAGTTGGTGCAGGAGGTAACTAACAGAATCGTGGGAACTGCACTCCCCTCCAGTTCACTTTGCTACCACTGCTGCACCCAAGCTGCCCTTGCTCCCTTGGGCTGTACTGATCTGCAGTCCTCCTTAAGCCCCACCCTCATCTTGTACTTCCCCACTCACAAATACATGTGCCGTTATTCACTTTACAGGCATTAGCACAAGCCTGGTGCACACTGGGCAATGAGGACAGAGCACGAGGGAGGCAGACAATTTTCTTCTCTCTCAGAGGGCATCTTTGAAATACAGTGGAAGAGATCGATCAGTCAGTCAGGAAAAATGTCAGCAGAGAACTATAACAGAGTGATATAGGAAAAGAGAAGTTGCCTGTCCACTGGGTGACTCGGGCTTGCCTTCCAAACCCCACCCCATAAAGTCCTGAAGACAGCTGAGCATCTGGGGCCAGCTACAGATGCCTGCACTGTTTCTGAACTGACCTCTGATGTTAATAATCTTTGACAAACCCCACATACATACCTTTGTCCAGCATAGTACATAAGCCCTTCCTCTTGTCTCAGAGTCTAGGAATCCTGGGTTGCTGCTGAACCAGATAGGATTCTGTCTCTTCCGTCCATCAAGTCTTTTATAAGTGCTATTATTTCTTTTAAAAAAAGTTTCTTACACTAGGGAGACAATACAATGTTTACACATATGAGTCTGGTTTATTTCACTTATGAGTATGGCCCCTAGTTGCATCCAATTACCTATAAAAGACTTGAGTTTTTCTTTATAGCTAATAGTCCATTGTATAAAAATACCATCTTTTTTATACATTCCTCAACTGATGGACATTTGGGTTGTTAAACAAGATCCAAAAGGTACAATAGATACGGTGAAAAGGAAAGAAACTGCACAAAATGAAAGAACAACTGGGATGGAGGAAAGGGAGAAAAGAAGTGGAAAAAATGTAGAGAGACAAGATAGCTAAGCTATTTGTACCACTAATTTCTATCAGTCCACTGAAAGGAACACTTAGCACTTCTATTGTTCGATCAGTTTTGCATGCCTGTACCTGGTTATCTGAGCAACTACTTGGAAGATAAGAATATGTAACATAACAACCATTGTTAATTTCCCATCATCTTTTTTTGAAATTCTGCATCATTTTTATTATTTTTTATTCTCTATAAAATAAAAAAAATGATAGTTAACATTCAACCAAAGAAAGGACAGGTTGCACAGCCAGCCACTTTATATGATGTGGCTTTTCCAGGCCTTCCTGAGATAGTTCAGCTGAGGTCTGAGCCATAGCCACCGAGAGTGGGAGAGAGCGAGAGAGAGAATCCTAGGTACCTGAAGTGACCGAGACAAAGGTGCTGACAGCAAGATGGCTGGTGCGCCCAAAGAATCACAAAAAGTCATGGTGCCTGAAGGTAAGGTAAGTGCGATGAGGATGGGGCGTGAGTGAAGGGAGGAAGAGGTAAGGCTCCCTGGGAGGCATTTAGGAAGCACTGCTGTGTTCTGCACTTTGTGTCTCCATAGAACTGATTTGTTGAAGTCCTCCTCTCATGGTGACCATATGAGGAGACAGTGCCTTCAGGAGACAACACAAATGGGATCCGTGCCCTGGTCAAAGGGACCTCAGCCAGCTCTCTAACCCTCCTTCCACCTCCTGACACGATGGGAAATGGACAGCCTGCAACCTAGAAAAGGGTCCCACTCAGCCGCCATGCTAGGACCCTGACCTCGACCTTCCAGCCTCAAAAGCATGAGAAATGCATCTGTTGCTTCCCAGTGTCTCACTTTTCTCACCGTGGAGACAAAATATCTGACACTCAAAGTTAAAGAAGGAAAAGTTTACTTTGCTCACAGTTTGTAGAGGTTCAGTTCAGAATGAGCTGGCTCCAAGGCAGGGTGGCATGGCAGGGGGGAATCACAGAGGAGAAACAGTCCATGGCAAGCAGGCAAGTGAGAGCACATTAGCCCTCTCTCTGTCCCTTATATTTTAGGCAGGCTGCCTGCCCTAGGAGGGGTGTAGCAGTCACACCCTTAGTCCTAGCCAGAACTATGCTAAACCAATCAGTGGATTGGTTTACTAACCACACACCCTTAATCCCAACACCACATGCTCTAGGTTCAGCCACCTCTGAAAAAGTCTAAGACTGCATGAGGTTTTAGGGGGGGACATCTGGACATGAGCCATAATGAACCAAACCATCAGTCTTTTGTGTTTTGTGATGGCAGGAAAACAGATGGAGACAGAAGGACTAGAAGATCCCATGCCTAAACTAGGAGGAAGCAAAGTAAGGGGGGGATGGGACAGAAGCATTCCAGAGAGAACACTGTGCACAGTTCCTGTGGTGACAGGGAGGACATCCACACAGCTGCAAAGAGGTGGAGTACTCAGAACACAGACACCACAGGAACAAAGGCCTGAGACAAAGCCCTGAGACAGAAGCAGAGGAAGAAGTGTCCCATGACACTCTCAGGAAGACAAGCACTAGTCTGTATAACATGCTTCTTATAACAGGCTACATTCATACTTTCTTATGGCTAGGCATGCTGGCACATGCCTGTAATCCCAGATCTCTGGGAGGTTGAGGCAGGAGGATAGCAATTTCAAGCCCAACCTTAGTAAGACCTTGTCTCAAAAGAAAAATGAGTCTGGGGATGTAGCTCAGTGCAAAGGTCCTGATTTCAGTCCCCAGTACACACACTCAATCCCCTCTACACACACTCACACATACATAAAACAGGTCATCTCTTCTTATGCGTGCTAGAGTATGCATGAAAGACCTTTGGAAGGATATATCCCCAAAAAGCAAGTTTTCACTATATACCACATGCATGTACTACTTTTTCAAAAGATAAAACTATTTTAAATGTAACAACTAAATTGGCAGAGGATTTTAAAACAATAAAAATATTCTACGCCATGCTATGATGGTGGATACGACATTATATATTTGTCCAAACCACATCCTGTTCGCTACTCTGAGTGAACCCTGATATAAACTGTGAACTCTGGGTTATTGTGATGGAGCAGTGGAGACTCATCATTTGTGACAAACAGGCCACTCTGTACTACTACTTTCTATTGGCTGATTGAAAGGGACAGTTAATGCTTAATTGTCTTAATTGTTTGATCAATCTTGCATCTGGTAATCTGAGCAACTACTTTGAAGATAACAATATGCAATATAACAACCATAGTTAATTTCCTATCACCTTGTTTTGAAATTCTGTGCCATGTTTTTGTCGTTTTATTTTGGCCTTTTTTGTTTTTGTTTTGTTTCACTTTGTTTTTAACTAAATCTCTAAGAAACAAAGAAATGTTCTAGGCAGCAAGCAGCAGAGGGAGAGAGAGGAATTCCACTGGAAAGGCAACGGCAGGGAGTTATGAGCAGAATGGGAGAAATTGAGATTGATAAGGAAATAATGACCATGAACAGGGGCTAAGAGGAGGCTCTTCTTTCACCTCCTTCAGGTTGCCCCTCAGATTCTTCCTCACTCATCATGGTTCCTGAAAACCTTTTCATCTCTGCTGTATTTTAACTTGTTCCCTTTCACAGTCCCTGCATAGGAGGCTGGACGATATTCAAGAGTGGCTGAGGGCAGGGGTAAAGCCCAGCACCACCATGGCCGGACTCCCACACTCAGTGCTCACCAGCCCTCCTCCCACCTCCTCCCAGAGGTGGGACCTGCTCCCACCTCTGCACACAGCTGAGGACACTCGGAACCGAGACCACCTCTGAGGTGTGATGCTGGCTCTCCTCCTACTAGTGGGGAACGTGTCACCACTTTGTTCCTGCCCTAGCTCTGCCACTGGTGACATGGGACCCAAAGGTCCCCATCTAAAAATTCCCGTGAGGTTTCCAGGAATCACTTTGGAGAAAGAAGCTTGAGCAGAAATAACAAACACTGAGAGGATGTTCAATGTTCTTCAATATTCTAATCCCTACCTGCACTGTGCACACCCACACACACTCGGCAAGTCCTCCTCCATGCCTCTGACCTTGGCTGTGGGTTTTTGTGTACACCATTTACTGCCTGTCCTACAGTCGCTGAGAACACCTGGCAGACACCCAGGCATGTTTCTAATCTCAGCATCCCCCAGCCCTGGCCCCCAGCATAGTGACACAGCATGTGCTTTCATACTGCTCTTCCCTGCACCAGAAGCCCCTGCAGCCAAGGGTAGGGCTCACCCTCTCCACACACCAGGTGCATGGGACACATCAGGCAAAGGTTGCAGGAACGCTGGACCTGGGGCTGCACAGGCTGAAGTTTCTGAAGGTAACCTGCTCTATGCTTCACCTCAGTGGAAGGTGGGCTTACAAATGTGGTGGTGATTCAAAGACTGAAGGAAAGCAAGGCAGGGTGGTGGTCACTTCTGCCTCCCACGCTGAGTCCTCCTGCTCCAGCCTGCGAGCCTCTCTCCCTGTCAGCCTGTTCATGGCTTCTGCAGAGAATCCAGCCCTTCCACCTGGCTGCTAAGGCACTCAGACCTGACTGTCCCTTCTGTCTTTTCTGATAAAGCCAGGTGCATCTTCCTTTAATGGGCTGTCAGAAGCCGATGAGGACCTGGACTGCTTGATTAAATGAAACAAATGCTTGGCCATCTCTGTTAACAGCCTTGGAGCTCAGGAAGCTTTATGTCCTCAGAAATGGAGATTCCAGACCTGGACATGAAACACAGCCCAGATCCTTCTGTATCAGGCATTGTTCCTATGCTCTTAGCAGCAATTTTTTTTCTTAAACTAGGAAGTTTACCTAGAAGAGTAGGATGGAAAAGGGTGAAAGGAGATGAAAGGTGCTCTTAGGCAAATAGTTAACCTGCAAATGTCTGCAGCTGCAGAGGGAGAGTCTTTCTGCTTTCTGGTGGGGAAGTCAGGGATGCCAAATAATGTACTCCTTGGACAGGTAAATAAGCAAGCTGGTAACCATGGGCCCATGCGGAGGGGACACAGAGGAAGGGGCAGAGAGCACCAGAGATCCAGGATAGCGTGTGAATGCCCATTTACTGAGGATCCCCTGGGTCAAGGGTGTGCATGTCCCTGAAGGCTGCGAACAAGGACCAGATGGTTTTTAGTCTGCGCAGAGCAAAGGACCTCAGGGAGACACTAACCAGGGAGAAGACTCAGGATGCTCTGATGCTGCTGCTCCCATAAGCTCTCCAGACAGGATTTAAGGATACCTGCTAAATTACAGCTGTTGAATTTTCCCCTCCACATCCTGTTCTGATAAATGCAAAATGGGAGCAGATTTGAACTTGTTTCCCTGAGCTGAACTAATGATGAGGCAGAACCTCAGGATATTAGGGCCTTTCTGAGCTTTATTACATGTGACACTATCTCATCTTCTACATGCTGGGAAGACTACAGAAATCACCCTTTTTATCACAGAGCCAGTGACACTTACACTTAGGAGAAGCTGTCACACTTTGGGATAGAAAATCTATCTCCAGACAGAGATAGGGTATACATCAAGACCCAGTCAGAACAACTTTGCAAAGCAGTCTCTAGGTCCATGGCCAGCAGCGGCCAGGGTCCCATGAACCAACCCATGGATCATCCCAGGCCCTTGGTCAGCCAATTCTTCCTGACCCACCACCTTCTGGACTACACTGGTTTTATATCCCAAGTTCTCAAACTGAGTATGGAATCCTTGGCAAATCATACAATCTCTCTGTGCCCCACTTCCTCATCTGTAAAAGAGAAACAAGACAAGAACCATCCCATTAGGTGATTGTGAGTGCTAATTAAGTAAAGTGTGCAGATCAGGCTGTAAAGTACTTCGTACATATTCAGCCCCCAAGGAGCAGCAGCTGGGACTGCTGCTGCGGCCATTTTCACGGGCATCGCCTCCTCCCTCGGTGGATCAGACAGAGGAGCTCAGCTACAATGCAAATTAGATGATATCTTCAAGCCTATTACTCTGGGCTTAGAGAAAGATGTTAGTGAAAGTACAGGTACTTGACTGAGAACTGTGCCAATGTGGATTGAGCCCTGGCTGTCCTCTAGAACTGAGAACAGTGGCTGGTGGCAGGGTCAAGCCCATCTCCTACATCGCTGTCATCTGTGTAGCTGTACAGGCAAATCATATGTAGCCTGAATCTCTGTTTTGCAAATGCTTCAAGCAGCTTACTGCATGTCTGTGGGTGCTGTATCTAACATCGGGTCATCTCATCCAGTAGGTTACGTTCTGCAGTCATCTGAATCTACTGTCCAAAGGATACATTATTTATCCATCTACTAAACCTACCTCCTTTATCTTTATCCAACCCACTGATAGTGCTGGGGATAGAGCAAAAACATGTGTCGCATGAGTCGGAAGGGGAATAGGAGCGTCAGTACTTTAAGTTTGTTAGTAAGTACTGGGGTTTAAATTCTTCAAATCACATGCCCCAGAGTCCTGCTTCTAGCAAATGACTCATCCTCCTGAGCCTTAATTCTCCCAGGTGTAAAATGGGAGAGAGGATGATGAGACCAACCTTTTGTGCCTGGTTGGGGCTAGCAGGAACTGTGCCAGTGTGAGTTCTGGATATGTAATAGTGCTTGGCAGACATTAGATTTCATTATGATCTTCATGACAAGCCTGTAGATATTCATAGTTCTTTCTGTCTACAAATACAGAAATTGAGGCTCAAGGGTTTTAGATAACTTGCTAGTGACCTTGAAAGCAAAATAGACCTTGGAACCTGTCCAAGACTACTTGTCCCTAAGGACCATCAGTGTTGCTGCCACCCAGAAAGATATGTTTTCTGATGAGGGCTTATTCCTCTTCCATCCTTAAAGTTCATTCTCTCCTCTCCTATACACCTGAGGAAGAGAAAGCAGTAGTAGATGCTAGGCAAAGGGTAGCGGCAGTAATGGCACTAAGAATCAATTCCATCTCTGTTCATTTCTCTAGCAGAAGAAACTCATCTGACAAAAAGGTGAATTCTTCATGAGCAATTCCTGCCCGAGGACCTCAGTGTGCGTTTGTCTGGTCCACGTTCGCAGCCTGTCCCAGCAGACAGCATAAGAAATGTGGCTCTGGCTGGACAGGAATGGCTTTGGTACAATGGGTTCCACCATGCATGTGGTTCAGCAAGGTGAAAGCTAAGCACAGACATTCTCCGCAGAGTCTGCTAGGTGAGATCCTAACCTAGCAAAAATTTTCTACCTCCACACACATGCTCTGCCCAAGCTTCAAGCAAACAGTGTACTGTCATCCTGTCCTCTAAGTGTAAGGGGACTGGAGAATGATCCTAAAAGGGTTTGGAGGAGGTTGAGAAGGGATGCAAGCCATGGCTCTAGCTCAAACTGGGATTCTGGGAAATGGGAACAAATACCGCTTCTGTATGCAAAGCAGCCGCAGACAGCACGATGGATGAGAACTAAATATAATTCAGCCCTGTGCAAACTGTTCCTGCCCTTCCTTCCTGGGGGACTGGAGCCAGCTCAGAGCTGGCCTTTCTGTGTGATGAGTGATGGCTGGAAAGAAAGCTTCCTTTCTCAGAACCAGGTGTCTGGTCAGCCATGGGCCCTCTGAGTATTAGGCTTGGCAGCTTCCAGAAAGCTGAAGGAGAGAGAGAAGCTGATTGGTCCAGAGTTTAAGATTAGACGAGAAATTGCAAAACTTGTCTGTGCATTAGGATCATCTGGGAAGCTTTGTAAGTAGCCCCACCCCAGGTTGCATTCAAGGTCAAGTAGACCACAATCTTCCCACTAGGCCACAGGCACCAGGGGTTTGGAAGTTTCCCAGGTAACTGCAATGTGCAGATGAGTTTGAGAACCGCTGGTTTAGATCCATGGTTCTCAGAAGAGGCAGATTTCGTTCCCCCAGAGAACAGCTGGCAATATCCGGAGATATATTTGATTATCACTGAAGGATGATGTTACTGACATCTAGCGGGAAGAGGCCAGAGATGCTGCTGAACACAACAAAGAACTGTGTGGCTCAAAGCACAAACAGCATAACAGCAGCAAAACCTGATTTAAATGCTGGGTATTCACATCAGCTCATTAGAAATGCAGACCCTTGGGTGCTCCCCGAGCTCACTGGATCTCAGTCCACATTTTTGCAGGATTCCCTGGAATCTTGTAGTCAGACTGCATTTCAGAAATAATATTTCAGAGTATGACAGGGTTTTTTCATGCTCCCCAACCATTTCTTTCACATCCAAAATTCTCACCACAACGCCTCAAATTTGAGGAATGCCCTCTGACTCCAGAATCAAATACATCGCATTTGGATCCCCGCTCTTGCTGGGTTCATTTTAAACACCTTAGCCTTGTCGGGTCTCAGTTTTCTAATCTGCACATAGAGAAACAACAGAAAGATGAGATAAAGTATGCAAAGCTAGAGATGGGGTCTGAGCTCTGGGCTGGCATCCAAGAGTCGCTAACTTACTCATGTTCAACTTCGAGGAATCTATTTTCCTTCCTGGAGCCTTCCTGTCCTCCTTAATAAAAAGCAGTCCATAACCTCACCTGGCCATGGGGCAGACAATGTGAAGCATGGGTTTCAAGGAGCTACCACCGACCCATGCTGGTAGGCGATTATCTGAAATGTGGCAGGAACTCCAGACACAGCATCATTTTTAATTCAAATTACTCAACAAGGCACCATAAATCCTTCTATTGTATCAATCTGGAGAGGCATGTGTTCAGCATCATAGACTCCCCTTCGTCCATTCTGGGGCTAGAGTATATGAAAGATGCTGTCATCTGCTGTTTGGTCTTGTTGCTTGTTTTGGGACTGCAACTTGAGGGTGGGTGGCCCGGTTCCCACCCCCTGCCAGCCCATGTCACCTCATATGCAGCTGTGGGTGTACCAGGAAAGTGCTCAGCAATACTTCCTGCCAGAGCCATAGCTAGTGTGAGGTGGAATTGGGGCTCAAGCCTGGGCTCTCCAATCCTAGAACCACTCTGGCTTCCTGTCCCACACCAGCCTTCCTCCCCACAGTAGGTGTGCCTGACCCCATACCACACACGTGCATGAACACACAGGAGAGAGAGGGGGGTAGGGAAGGGAGAGAGAGCAATCAATTAATTACTACCCAAGGGATGGCTCGTAGGGACTCGAGCATTCATGTTCTCAAATGGTTTGCAAAATGCCCCAAAGCAGGGACTATGCCTTGTTCTTTGTTCCATGTTCCTCGGGGTCCTTAATACACAGCTAAGCACACCAGAGAAGCTCAGGAAATCTCCAGTATCTACAGAAAGCCCTTCTGGACCTCACTGAAATCCAGAAAAATCCATATTTGCAATCCCATGGAAAAGTTATTGGAATTCTAGTGAGTCCATTCCTACCACTTCCAGGGCAGTACATGGTGAGAATAAAGACACTAAGGTATGTTTGTAGTTGTAGGGAGCCCAGTGGGTCCCAACTCCAGCTAAAACAATGCCTACCAGAGCAAAGGCCTCAACCCAGGGCCGAACACAGATTTTATTAATTTGTGAAGAGGGGAGTGGCCCGTGGGTGAGTGACTGTGAGAATGGTGGAAAGTAGGTGAGTGCTGTGAGCTGGGCTAAGTAGGAAGCCTGAAATCACTGCTGCAATATGCAGAGAAAAAGACACACAGAAAGGGTAATCTGCATATCACAGTTTGGGGCAGTATCCAGTGTTTGGGGGCCCATGCTTCAGTTCTGGTGTGTAATCCATGCCCTGAAAAGTGATAGCCCCTTTTCTTTAGGCTCATTCTTAGCCAACAGTGTGACATCACTGGGCCTAGCTCACACATACTACTAGGGAGCTCTAGGCGGGGCGTCACTGACCGATGGGTCCCATTGCTTCAGAGACTACACATCAGACAGCACATCGGCTAGACCTGTTTGTATTGCTTAAAGCCAATTGAGGGGATAAGGAAATATCCTAGCCAGCTCTGTACATATCAGTACACAGAGGCAGGGCCGGTTTTTGCCAAATGAAGATAATTGCTCTTCTTTCAAGGACAGTTGTCCAGGTGGTCCTCCACAATTATCCAATTGATTGATTGGCAAGTCCGTTGATTGATTAGGTCATGGTTTCCTGGAATAAATGCAGCATATGCATCTGCATAACCTCCCACACTGTCATGAGAAAATTTCTGTAACTTCCTAAAGATTTTACTGTATTCAGGATAGGCATATTTGCCTAGCCTGCATCAGAAATTCCCAGAAAATAAATCAGATCCATAAAGTGAAGATGACCAGAAGTATGGAAGTCCCATCTCTAAAGTATTTCTGAGATCTGTGCCAGGCAGAGGAGGCCCAACAGGACACTTGAGCCGGTGATTAAGCTGAGCCTGCAGAAGTGAGAGAAGCAAAGTGAGGAGCAGCAGGCAGGGGTGGGAAGGCAAAGACACAGGCTCTGGAGAAGAGAGGACGCCGTGAGGTGGGCACCGAAGCACTTCCCTGGAGGATGAGCTGCAGGGCACCCAGCCAATCAGAAAAGGAAGAGAAGCATCACCTGGATTTAGGGACTACAGGAAAACAAACCAACAGAACCGGAGCATCAGAGTTGCTCCATGTGAGCCAGAGCAAGCTTCAGGTCTTCCAGCTAGCCAGCAGTGCCACCGGGTCCCCGGGCCTTGGCTTTCTCGAAGCATGCACAGGCTCTGGCTCGGGTGACAAGCCTTGGGCTGCAGCCATTGGAACTGAGCACAGGGACAGTCAAGCCCTGTTCTGCCACAAGTGCCTAAGCCCCTGCTTTGCGCGACTGTGGCACAGCAGCCATGAGAATCACGAGGGGGCTCTGAGTCTGCCCAGGTCAAAGGAAAGCATCCTATGGAGAAAATGTCTGGTCAGTAAACAAGAGGCAGACCATGACTCCCCATGTCCACCCTCTGCCTCCTCCAGGCTGGACCTGGAGCTTGAGGAAAAAAATCAAGTCTTCTTGATCTTTAGCCGAGCTGGGTCTGTCCAAATTTCTCACCTCTCTTGGGCTCAGAGGACATCTCCGAGGGTTTCCAAAGTAGTACTGAACCCCTAGACCACAGGCTACTAGGAAGGATACGCTGCAAGCAAGTGAGGAGACAGGACAGAAAAGAAAGGAAAACAAAACCCAAACCCAAGGTCACAGAGCAGCCAAGCGCTCTCGGGCCTGTGCAGCAGGAGGGAAACACGGCTGAGGGCAAGAGAAGGGTCTCCTGGGAGGACTTTCTCCAAAAAGAGGAATTGTTTTCTGCGCTGGTGCTTAGGTGCCACCCAAAGACAAAGGCCGTTCATGGGACCCAGACAAGAAGATAGCCCAGACCTCTTTTGGGGATGTCTTGTGACAGCGTTTTGTTCTGTGGAAAAGAAAATCTGAGATCCCTGAGTCTCACACTTCTACATGCTGAGATCTGGGGCAACCCGGGTTAATTTGGGGGAGGAAAAGCTCTATAGTAACGTTGAGGGGGGGAGGAGACACAGCTGTGGGGCTGTGAGGACATGGCCACGATTTCAGCGTGTGGCTTGTGAGAGAAGACTTCATTCAAAGTGATACTAGTGCGTTCACTGTTTTTAAATTACTCCCTGGAAAACAGTAACTGTAAGGTATTTGAACTTACACAAATGCACGTATGTGTACACACACACATACACACACACACACACACACACACACACACACACACACACACACATCCCTGTTTCCCAGAATGCGCTTTGCTTGTGCTGGAGCTAAATATTGAAGAGGGCTTTTTAGTGATATAATTGAAGGGTCCCTCTCTGCTAAAAGTTTAAAGAGAAAACTTTTCTCAGTGGCTGATAGGAACAAAGTGCCTTCCTTCCTTTAGGAAAACATTAAGACACACTTGTGACCACCCACCACGGGACAGGACCGTCCAAGGTGCTCTCTACGCTGCATCTCATGTAGCCCTCAGAAGGTTGCAGTAGCATGGTTATCTCTCACTGATAAAAAGAGAATCTCAGGTCAGAGTGTTACAATAGCATTCTCAAGGACTCACATACGGTAAGTCCAAAAGTCTGTTGAACACATGTGAGTTGACAATCCCATGCTGGTCTCTGTCTACTCTGCACCAAACACCTCACCACCCGACAGCAAGCCACCCCAGAGTGTCTGGGGTGATGCTGTATCTGCCCTATACGTCATTCTACAGTCAAGTGGCGAGTTAACACCCTTCCTTCTAGAGCCAGCCCGACTCCTGAAGTGGCCCCCTCAGAGCCCACGGAAATCATCCCAGTTCTCCTCCTGCTCTGTTCCCGCAGCCTCCTCTTACCAGCTCTGTTGTCCAATGCTGCTAGTGACTGTGTTTAGCATAACATCCCGGGGAAGGGAAGCCATCCATCCTCTCAGTGACAGCCCAAAGCAGGCCGGGGGCAGGAGGGGGCAAATGAACTGAAGCTGGTGTCCAGCCCTCCCTCCCTCCCCCACAGCCTGGTGAGACAGGTGAGACTAGGTCTCTCAGGAGCACAAACAGGAGAGGAGGAGGAGATCAGAGTGCAGGGCAGGTGACAATTGTAGGGAAGAAACAAGTCTTTTTTGCTCTGCCAACTGTGCAAACCTACACAAGAAAATTATTTCCACTTCCTTTTTGGTTACCAAGGTTCAGTTTCTTCCTAATCCTATCTTAGTAAGTCAGTAGAAATAAATGAACGATATTTAGAAAATTACCACAACTGAGGTCACATAACAACTCCGACCTTGGCCTTGCAGAGTGACAGCCTGAAGCCAGGGCTGCTGTCCTGGGGTACTCTGGGTGACAGAGAGCTGGAGCTCTTTCTCCAGTCTCCCCTTTCAGAGCCAGCATCCTTCCCTCACTGCTCACCCTGCCAGGCATTTGCCCGATACTCTCTCTGTTCCTTCAGAACCTTTCACCCGCTCGCTGGCCCAGGAGGAAACTCCAGTCACTCACAAGGTAATCCTGGGAAATTTCTGAAAATTAACACAGGTCTCTTGAAAACCAAAAAAAAAAAAAAAAAAAAAAAAAAAAAAAAAAAAAAAAAAAAAAAAAAAAAAAAAAAAAAAAAAAAAAAAAAAAAAAAAACCTGCTGCCCTCGCTCTTCATTGGAATTGTTTGCCCACAGATACATTTTTTTTAAAATGTAATTTTTTAATACCTGTAGCCAAGGCGACCAAAACAGGAGAATCATTTGAATCCAAAAGTTCAAGATCAGCCTGGGTGATACAGCAAGATCCCCACTCAAAACAAGGAAAAGAACCTATGACATAGAAAATCTCTTGGCCAGATATAGTGGCACATGCCCATAATCCCAGCACTTGGGAAGCTGAGGCAGGATGATCACTGTGAGTTCAAGGTCAGCCTTGACAACACAGTGAGGCCTTGTCTTTAAAAAAATAAAGAAAAGGAAGTTCTTCACCTGAAAGAAGTTCTGGTAAATCACTCCAACTCAGATAAGAAACTTAGCTTTCCATCTCTGCCCACCTGTCCGCCTTTTCTGTCATCCTGAGAGTGTGCCTTTCCTTTGCAAAGTCACTTCAGGGTTAAAATGACTGCTAAAGAACTTCCCATCACTACTGAAGCCCAGGCAACAGAGTAAATGAAGCAGAAAATACAAATAGACTGTCCCCCTTTTAAAGAATCTTTCTGAATTTTCTACCCAACAATTTCAGCTCACATTCTGGCCCAAAATACTAACATGATCACATGTTTCTCAAACAGGTGCTTTGTCACCACAACTTCCTCCAGAATTCTGTTCCCAAGAAGAAAAGATAAAATAAAGACAATGGCTAAAATGTTCTCATTTCAAGACAGCAATATGCAATATAACAACCATTGCTGAATTCCTACCACTCTGTTTAATGAAGTTCTGTATCATTTCTAATGTATTTTATTAATTATTATTGCCTCTAATTGTTTGATCAATCTTGCATTCTTATACCTGGTAATCTGAGCAACTTCACTGAAGATAACAATATATAATATAACAACCAGTGTTAATTTCTATCACCTTCTTTTGAAATTCTGTATTGTTTTTATAGTTTTTGTATTGTTTTTGTCTTCATTGTTGCTAACTTGTGGAGTTCTTCCTCCTTAAAATTAAAAAAGCACAATTAATTTAATGCAATCCCAATGAAAACATCATTAACATAGCTCATACAATTAGAGAAAACAATTCTAAAATTTATTTGCAACCAGAAGAGAACTAGAACAGCAATAGCAATTATAGGAAACAAAGGCAAGGCAGGACACATCATAATCCCTGACCTGAAATTGTACCTCAAGCTACAATGATAAAAACAGCATGGTACTGGAAAAAGAAAAACCCTGAGGATCAGCGGAACACACTAGAAGATTCAGAAACAACTCCAAACACACTAAGCTACTTTATCTTTGACAAAAGGGTCACACATGTTCACTGAAAGAAAGATAGCCTTTTTAATAAATGTTGCTGAGAAAATTGGCTTTCCACATGCCAAAGACTAAAACTAGGCCCATATCTATCACCATGTACTAAAGTAAAATCAAAATAGATCAAAAATCTAAATATTAAAAGGGAAATACTAAAACTTCTGGGACATAGAATAGGTAGAACTCTGGAAAACATAGGTTTTGGCAGACTTTAGAACAAAATCTGAAATCACACAGAAAATATCACAAAGAATCAACAGCTGTGATCTCATCTTATTAAAATAACTTTTGCTCAGAAAAAGAAACTATCAACAGAGTGAAGAGACAACCCACAGAGTAGGGGGAAAAATTTGTCAGCTTTTCCTCAGACAAAGGACTACTATCTGGAACATACAAAAAACTCAAAACAAATCAGACCACCCAAATTTAAACACCCAGTCCAAATATGGGCATCTGCAATGAATAAACATTTCTCAGATGAAGAAGTAGAAACAGCAAATAAATATATGAAAAAATGTTGAACATCACTGTTCTTTCAAAAGATGCAAATTAAAACAACACTGAGATTCCAAAAAGAATGGTTATTATCAAAAAAGCAACCAAGCACAAATGGTGGTGGGGAGGAGGGGAAAAAGAACTGTTTTCCACTGTGGGAGTGCAGACTGGTACAAACACAGTGGAAATCAGTGTGGAGATTCCACAGAAAACTAAAACTAGAGGTTCGATTTGACTTAGCTACTCCCCCTCTTGGTACCTTCCCAAAAGAATTAAAAGCATCAAAACACAGTCATATATGCACACTCATGTTTATAGCAGAACATTTTGTAATAGCTAAATCTTGGAAGCAGCCAAATGCCCATCAACCAATGAACGGACAAAGATGTGATTCTTTTATACAATGGGTTACTACTCTTTCATAAGGAAGGATAAACTTGAGACATTTCCAGGTAAATGGGTGAACCTTGAGACCATACTCTTTAAGATAAATAAATCAGACACACATTCAAATATCTTATGGTCTCTCTGGTGTGAGAAACTGAAAGTCTGAAGGTGTAAATAAGGACCAAAGTGCATAACAGATATTGGGAAATAGGAAGAAAATGCTCAGATGAGGAAGGGAACTAGTGAGTGAGGAGAGAAAAGGAAAGAAAGGAAAAAACAAAAAAGAGAATAGAAGGAAAACAACAGAAACAAAGCTTCTGTAAATGAAGGGGGAGAAGGGGTTGAAGGGAAGGGGGCGTTGGATAAAAGAACCTAGATATACTATGTACAGGTACAAATTCCCCATGATGAATATTATCAATGTGAATATCTAAAATGTACCAATAAAATTCATTTGAAAAAATAAAACAAAAATCACACAGCAACTCACACTGGCTCTTCTCCCCCAGTTATATTTATTTGACAGGAGCAGCAAGCTTTGCTTTGCCCACAAGTTCACATCTAAGTCACACACTAAGTGTCATTACGGGATCTTCCCACCACAGAACACTAGGGAGGGGTGAGCAGATGTCACCACGAAAAACGAAAAAATTAAAGTTTACAACTTCTCAATCCTTGTTAGTGTGAAAACATAATTATACATTTCTGCTTTTCAGAGTCACCTGTCAGAACACCTACTGGCTTGCAAGTGTGTTCTCTCCAGCAATCAGAAGGAAAGCATCAATTTATTTGAATGGCTTCTGTCAACGTTGGCCTGAGGACCTGTGGCATCGAGTCATAATAACTAATACTAAATTAATGATGATAATAACAGTTACTGTTCCTTGAATGCCTTCTATTCTAAGTGGAAGCACTTTGCAAACTGTATGTTATTAATTCTTACAACAATCCTGTGCATAATCTATGCTTTATTAATAAGATACCAAAACTGATAGAGATTAAATAGCCTGTCTAATTCAAGCTGGTTGCAAGACAAAAGTTAAACTCACATGAATCTCACACCATGCAGGTTTTGGAGGAACATAATGGGTGATATCCTCAGTAGCAATGTCTCCACCACAGTGGCAGTGCATAGCGTTTCCACTCCCTGTGTGGAGTTGGTGCATATATGAAACACATCCCAGTGGGGAGGGAGGTAGAAAAGGGATGAAGATGTGTCATGTACACACACCAACTCCCCACAAGAAATGGAAACATCATGCATTACATACATGTACTAGTAAACTAAAAAAAAAAAATGTTAAATGTAAACAAAAAATGTTTCCACTATAGAGAAGGGCTGTGCACTAGAGGGCACTATAGATCTAGTACCATCACCCTGGCAATAAAACGATGCCATAAAAAGCAAGAGTAGAACCCTATGCTTGCTACTCCTGCCCTTCCTATAAAAACTGCTCCTGTAAGACTCAGCTGATATACATGGACATAGCTCAGGCTCCTAGCTTTACTGAGTCCACGGTGCTCGAGGCTCTGATGTGATGAGTAATATCTGTGTCCACTTGACTGAGTCATACGATGCCCAGAGGTCTGCTTAAACATTATTTCTAGGTGTTTCTGTGAAGTGTTTCCAGCACCCACCCACCCTAGTATGGGTGAGCTTTATCCAATCGACTGAAACCTGGACAGAGCAAAAAGACAGAGAAATGAGGAATTCTCTCTCCCTGCCTGACTGCTTCAGGTGGGACGTTGGTCTCCTGCCTTTGACCTGGACTCTCCACCATCAGCTTCTGTGGTACTTGGGCCTCGGCACAGGGCGTTCTCCATCCCAGGTTGGGCTTCCACATGGCATATCCAGACACTCAGCAACCTCCACAGTCATGACTTCCTGTTCTGTTTCTCCAGGAAACTGTAATACACCACAGTATTATGCAAATCACACATTCTTCTCCAGAAATTTGCAGTCTGAGATTAGAAGAATTCAGTCTAGCTTGGTGCCTTGAAAAGAAGAGATGAGAATTCATGTTCTGTGCTGTAGACTCACCACATTACCTACCAGCGGTCTAACAGCAGATCAATCAGGTTTGTCTGCAAATAAGAAGAAATGAATGCCGTGACTTGAAAAGAGAGAGAGGTGAGCACCAGCTTCTGCTTCCCATCCACCCCTGAGATCCAGTGCTTCTCTGCCCTGAGCCGTGCAAGCCTAATCTGTGCCTTTTTAACAAACCTTCCATTTTCCATTTACGGATGATCTAACAGACTCTTTTCCATGGGGCTGAGAGCATCCTAACCACTCGGGTAACCCTAACAAGGCAGGGGAAGCTTCCCAGTGGCCTCGTCTAAGGAACACAGCATGAGCTGGAGAAGACTGAGGGCTCAGCGCTGAACACAGCCCCTCAGATTTTCTCCTCCTGACTTCCAGTCAGCTTTGCTTACAGCCTAAAAGAAGCTGAGAAACTGTTCTAGAGTCTCGGGCAGGACTCCGAAAAGTCAGAGTTCCGTGTTCTTGGCTAGAGAATGATGCTTTCCAGGAGCTGCCATCCATGAAGGGTCACAGATGGTGTCTTTGAGGTAATAATTAAGTGCAGCCTGATGAAGCAAGGGTCTCCCTGGGGGGCTGTCCCAAACAGGTGCAGCCTGGAGCACCTCCTTTATACATGGAAGTGACAGGACCTTGAATCCCTAACCACCATTCCCTTGCTGCTGCTCATGGCTTCTACACAGACCACTTCACCGCCTCCTTACCAAATGGACCTGGTATAGTTATTCTGAACTGGGGGCCTCCTCTTCCTGCCAGCATGTGGGATTTATAAACAAACCAAAGACACCACACCCTAAAGAAACGACACACCACCCTCTTCTCTTGATACTACACAGCCCACCTCCCTCATCCCTGGCTGCTCCCTCTGTTCCCGGGTTCAACATAAGCACAGGGCTCCTCCGGAAGGCTGTGGTACACAGATTTCCCCAGTCCAGTGCAAGGTGTGATGTGTTAGGTGGTCCTCTAAGCCTGATGGTGGCTCTCCACTGGGGAAATAGGGGGCAATTCAAAAGGTGGCTCGGAGACCTTCCAGGAGAGGCCTGTGTGATTGGCACGTGTCTGTGCAGTTAGGATTACAGTCCCCTAAGAGGCTTCTTGGGAGAGGTTGCTCCCTCAGCTCCTGTAGGGACAGGGGCATCTCGCTGGCAGAGCACCAGGGCATAGCTGAACCTGCTCATCAGTTATTACACCACCCGCCGGGCCCTTGAACAAAATGATTCACTGAGAATGACAGGATCCAACTATCAAATGGTTTCTAGACCATTAACTTCAGAATAACCCATGTAGAAGAAACAAAAGCCAAACTATACTGAGATTCTGATGTTAACTTCCAACCCTTATTTATTCAATACAAAAAAAAATTTTTTTGAGACAGGATCACACTGTGCAGTCCAGGCTGGCCTTTAACTCTTTGTAGCCCGGGCTGGCCTTGAACTCACAACAATCCTCCTGTCTCAGCCTCCCAAGTGCTGAGATTACAGGTGTGCAACATTATGCCTGGCCAAGATATAAAATAAAATAAAATAACATTTAGGCAGATGAGACCAAGCACATCCCATTTACTCTAATCACTGCCACATACATCATTTCTTGTTTCAGTGCCCCAGCTCTCCCGATCCTCCTCATGTTACGCGTTGAACTGCAAAAGTGGGGTGATGATAGTAGCATCAAGTCTACAACATCTGCAGAGAACCTAGAGAAACTTCAATATGCACAAGTGCTTAGTAAACATTAGGGAAAGCTTCACTTTTTTTTTTTAAGTAGCAGAACCTTGGCCACTCTGACCTTTCCAGAGCATTTGCTCAATGAAACCCCAAGTTGCCATCAATCCAGGAAGACACGGACAACTCAGATGAATCAATCAGAGGACACGGTTACATAATGCATGGTCAAAAGCATGAAATGTGCAGAGCCGACAATCTTTCCAAATAGCACAAAGGGAAGGGAAAGAACAGCATAGATGGGCATGCCAGCTAGGTTTTTGAGAAGAAGGACTTGATCTTGGCCTTAATGATGCATAAAATTGTTAGAGCTGTCCTACACATGAAATAAATCTCTCATCATTTCTCACTAAGAACAGACTGATAGCTCTGGGGAAAAAACTGTTGGCAAAATTGCACTTGGCAAAATCATGTTTAAACATGGAAATGCCATCAATTAGATACTTACATCTATAACACATAGCACCAGTAACATACACTAAACATACACTTATCTAGCATCCTGAGCTCCACCCTCAGCCCCCCAGAAAGGTGGAGTAAACACCTGGCCCTAGATTTCTGGTCCACACGAGCTGCCTTTCAGTCACCCACACCCCATCCCTGCGGTATTCAGCTTCCTTCTCTTCTCCTCCCTTTGCCTACCAAAATGGTCCTGCTACCAAAGAACACACTGCCATTTCTCCCCTATGTCCTCCATGGTCCCAGAGCAGAATACACTAGAAGGGTCCTGGTGTCTTCTCTCTGGGATCTGCCGATACCAATGGGCTTATGATGTCTACAGCTCACTCTCCCTCCCCAAGCCAAAGTACTAAAGGATAGCAAAAGTTGCAGAGTGGTAATTCATTCTGTCTCCCCGTGCTTTTTCTATCTCATGAGCCCTTTTCTGTTCCCTGTTAACCCAACCACATATACTGAGACTTCCCCTCCCCATCTGCACACCTCCCCTCCTCGTGTTCATGGAGTTTGGGATGCGATTTTTTCCTTTCTTCAACCTTCGGCTACTCATCACAGAGACCAGAGAACATGACAAAACACATGTGCACGTGCATGTGTGAAGGGTGGTAGGCCAGCCCAGCACCAGCCCCGGAGGATCATGTTCAGAATGACCATTCCCAGTCCACCAGTGACTTCACAGCCTGGAGCAGCAATGGCAAGACCGTCAGAGCTTTCCACGACAATGGCAAGAGTCCACTGCAGCTCCCGCGGCACAGGTCTGCCGCACCTACTGGTCTTGATGTAGCTGACAGGGCTGGATGTTTTGCCTAGCCTCCAATGGGACCCTGACTCATACCCAAGTGAGATCCACAGACTTTGCGTTACAAAAGTGATGAGGACAGTAAGCTGTGTGCACGTACAGGAGTGGGGCCCGATCGTGGGGCAGTGGGGCTTTCTGCCACTGACTGTGCTTGCCTTAACACACAGATCCTTCTGTGCTGGTCCTTCTTTCTTTCCCAGCCTATAACAATACTACACACACCACATGGGCCACAAAATGAAACACAGCCTTGCGCATGGGAGGTCTTCACATTGCGTGAACAGGCACCGACACACAGGCAGGCGGGCAGCCTTCCGAAAGCCCGCAACAGGAGCAGAACAGCTTGCCTGGAGGGTACAGCACTTTCCCAACAGCCGTCTGAGGGCCTGAGCAGCTATGGGGAAGGGACCAGCCGCCATGGCAGTAAGCTCAACAGCCCTTTGTCTGCCCTCGCTGGGCTGCTGGAGCCTCTCCTGTCCTTTGCCTGTGGCCTCCTGGGACTGCGCTCCAGGAGCTGTTGCCACTTGTGTCCATGTCCTCCCTGCACAGTGACTGCAGATGGTGATGGCTTACGAAGGGCAAGTTTCAAAGGGCCTTTCTTGCTGCACTGTCTTTTGAAAGGCAGAGGAGAGAGGGAGGAGGGAGGGCAGGGAAAGGAGGAGAGGGCTGGATGTGCTCTGGGAGACCTGCAGGCTTCCTCTCTGCTTGGCCTCCCCGGAGGCTTTGGTCAGAAATGGAGGGGTAATTAGGTCACAGGCACAGCAGGGCCTAGGAGCTGAGGGGGAGGCTCCATTCAGATGCAGCCCAGCAGTTTGCTCAGCCGCTTGCCTGTTTACAGAACAAAGTGTGCAGCCTGGCGGTGCAGCAGCCCGAGCCCTGCTGGGAGAAGATGCCAGCCATGGCCCCTGGAGAGGTAAGGCCACCTCGTGTGAATATCAAAGAGTTCTCCCTCCTCAATCTGAACAGTCGTGGCTCAGCCTCATCTCTTGGAATCCCAGTCAGCCTCTGAGACTGAGCGCTGCCCAGAAACTGATGAGCATAAAAAATATTAGGCAGCATGGCAGCAATGGCACCAGCAGATTTCCCAGGCATTGTTCAGTGTCCCAGACAAAAGGCAGATCGCTCTTGCACTGTGTCCCCCACAGTGCTTAGGTGTTCTGGTCAGGGTGACTTCCTAACTGTGGACTTTGTTTTAGTGTATATAAAGTCTGGGGGAAGTGATACTAATTTACAAATGGGGAAAGGATCTACAAATGATATGTGTTCTATAAATTCACACAAGCTGACCTCCAAATCGCTCCCAACAGCGATTCTGGGACTCAAGCATCTCAATAATTCTATTTGCTAGAAAAGAGAAGGTCATAGCCCCAGGCGCAAAGAGCTACAACTCTGAGCACAGAAGTTGTGGGGGATGTTGGCAGTCTTATGCCTAAGATGAGCCCAGATGTTTAAGCCTTTGTTTCTCCTGAACAGCATGAAATGTCCACCCTCAAGAAGCACAAACTGAAACAGCATTGCACTTTTAGCTCCAGGTACAAGCGAGACACCAAGGAGAAGGAGCAAACCCAACTGTCACCCAAAGGAGAAAGGAGGACCAGCTGCTTCATTGTGTGCTTTAATTTAGAACTTTTAACAGTGCCAAGAAAGGAGGTGGGGCAGGGAATGCTCCCGGCTGTGGCTCCATGAAGACATTTTAGAAAAACCACTGGTCCTGGCACAGCAGCCAGGAAAGACCAAGAAATGGAACACTGATCATAAAAGGAAGACTAGCAGGGTGTGTGGCTTTGCAACACAGCTTCTCTCTTTGCTTCTTACTGGCACTCTCCTAAGCCTGCAGCCACGGTTCGCACATTTTTATTTGTACGGCTGCCAGTTTAGCTCAGGGAAGAAAACAAACCACTGCTCTCAATTAAAGACACTCTGAAAACTGGAAATTCACGTTTGGCCAGAAGTTGACTCACATTAAGCCAAGGTGTGCGGCCAGGGAATCCGAGACTTTCTTTGTGTTTCATCTCCACTGTAAGAGGATTGGGCTCACACCCTGTCTCCAACTTGAAGGATTTGGGCGATCTGTGCACACGGCAGCAGTGGGAAGCTGTAGCGACACAGCTGAGCCCACTTTGCGGCAATAGGACTGCAAATACGGAGACTGCACTATGCGTCCCTCAGATTGCCAGCAGGTCTGTGATAGCGATCAGAACAGCCAGGAATCTGACACTCGTTAGCCGCTCTTTGGATGGCGCTGTCTTCATGCCTCATATATATAAATACAAGGCTTGCCTTTAACAAACAACACCCAACTTCCACACCCAGAATTCAGGAGTCCCTGGGAAGAACAGGGGAATGTAAGCAGGAAGCTCAGAGAAAAGGTCAACACCTGGATTCTATTCCTTTGTGAGAATCAATGGTTTTACTATAAACCTGTTTCCATGCCCTTAACATTCACCACAAGGGTGGGGCTAGTAGAGCTATGTCCAGAAAATACTCACAGCTGGTTGCTGAGGTAAACACCACACATCTGAAGACTGGACAGGCAGTCCCAGCTGAGCAACTGCCCAGCCACTCAGAGAGTGTGGCCATGGATGTCACCTCCCTGCACACTCAGCTGAAGGCGTCTCTCCTGCTTTGAAGGACACTCCTTTCGCAGGTGTTGCCTGCTCCTATTTGGGGGTTTCTTCTGTTACACCTGTTGTGTGACCTTTACTCTCTTAAACTTCTTTACCTTGCCAGCACCCTAAGCTTGATTTCGCTCTCTCTCTCTCTCTCTCTCCCTCTCTCTCTCTCTCTCTCTCTCACACACACACACACACACACACACACACACTGCATATACTGCCTTCTCTTCCTTCAGTCTTTCAGCTGCACATGTCCTCACTTCTTGTGCAGCTGGAAGGACTGGGGAGTGATTGGATCCCAAAAACCAAAAATGCCATGGTTGTAAGAGTGGGAGCCCAGAGACTGGACACTGGAGAGGCAACTTCAGGACTCTGCATAGGAAATGAGGACTGTACACAGGGGCTAGGCTCATGGAGGGTGAGGAGTCAGGCCCAGAAGCTTGGCTGATGGACAGCACATTGGCTGAGGGAGATGGAACGACACCACCTACATTTCTGTCTTCAGTGATTGAGTGGACAAAACTACGCTGAGATGGGGAAGCTGGGAAGAAGGCTTGGCAGGAGGTGGCCTTAGGAAGGCATCTTTAGCAGAAGTCTCAAGGTGAAGTGTCTGCTACACATCTAAGAAGAAATGCAGAGGACATAATTTTATGTATTTTTTATTTTATAAATTGTCTTTATTGTATTTTCATCACTCAGACACATTACTGACACTCACAGCTTAAAGGAGGAGAGGTTCATTGTGGGTCTCGGTTACAGTCCAGGGTTGGCTGGCTCCAGGCAGGAAACAGAATTGTGGAGGGGGTTGGCGAAGGAAAAGGTGCTCACATCATGGTGGCCAGGAAGCAGTGAGAGAGCTGAGGAGTTCAGCAGGGAGATAAACCCTTCCACGTTACTCCCCAATGGCCCAGCTCTTCTGAGCAGACCCCACCTCCCACCAGTAAGTCAGCGATAAACCCCCGGAATTCCACCGCCTGCCAAAAGTCCCCCTGAGCACATGAGGTTGTTGGACATTTTCAGTCCAAATCATAAAATAAATATATGTATAGATTCATATTTATAATATGTTTATAATATAATTTTATACTATGTTTATGTATTTGTATTTTATAAAATGTAGAAAGCCTGAAGTACATAGATCCAGGAATAACTGTACACCGTAACGTATTTTACCCCTCAAGCTGGAGATGATAGACATTTCAGTTAAATGAGGTCAACTGACAGCCTACAACGTTCCAGGTATAATGGGCACATTGAGACTTGGAGAGGCCAAGAAATTGACCCAGAGTCCCTAGGCTAAGTATCAGATTCAAATAGAGTTAATTTATTCCTACTGAATGTTTTCAGGTCCTTACCGTGTGTCAGACACTGTGAACTAAAAGAGTCTAACATCAAAGAGATAACCGGAACAGAATAAGTGCTGATTAAGTGTTATTGTTATTATCATATCTGAGAAGCTAATTATCTAAAGGAGAAGACAAAAAGGACAAAAGCACAATTGTGGGAATCTTTGGAAAGGTAACCTGGGAGATTAATCACTGTACCCATAACTAGGTCAAAGGCATGAGCTGTGCCATGCAAAGACAATGCTGTCACTCAGTTATACGACTCCCAGATAGGATTTCATGTGTGGTGACACTGCTGTATAGAATAAGGTCTCACATAGCCAGGAGTGTGAAGACCACACTACGTCAGAGTCTTGTTCTCCTTCAGGAATTTGCAGCATCTTCTCCACTGACTCTGGGATCTGTGTGACTCTGACGTGTGGATAGAGAAGTCTGTGTACTGACCCAACAAGAGAGTGGGCCCTGTACTGTGCATAGTTGTGTCTGTAGAGAAGATAAACCATAAAACATGTATGTGAACTTAACAGGAATGGGACGTGTGTGTGGGAGGGACTGTTCTGTATGCTTCTGACACATCAGCTGAGACCAGTAAAATCATTACTTGATCTAACATGTGGGGAGACCAGGTCATCTAGTACCACAAGTGGCAGAGCTCTGATGGGGAGCAGGCAGTGTGCCCTCACAACCTGCATGCCGGACCACTGTGTTATGCTAAATGGACTCTTCGGCAAGAGGCACATGGCTTTTGGTCCCTCTGCATAGAAGCATTTATAGCTAGGACAGCGTCCTCTGAAGGAGTGACATTCCCTGCCATGTTCCTCTCCCCTTCCCACCTGCTGCCAACACTGCCAATCAAGCTGTCCCACTTTACATAATCGTACCCTGTTTTCTCTGTACGGACCTGATTGACACAGTCAAGAAACTTACATAAAAGAACGAATTTTTCATAGGTACTGTGAGCCCTTCTCCATTTTGCTGCCAGTTTTAAGCTGTTAAACTACACACCAATCTGCTGATAAAATGCAGTAATGTGATTTATCTCCAACCATGGCAGAAACATTTCAACAAATTGGATTTACTTTATCTTCAAAAAAAATGTTGTTTGGGATTTTCAGAGATGTCCTTTTCACAACATTTTCCTCCCGATAAGTTGCGATGACTTTGAGAGAAAGGAGAGGACTTCATTCACACCCACTCTCCTGTCTGATTCTGAGAAGGCTCTGTCTACCCAGGCTCTTGCTGGAACCTTGGCCCAGCTCCCACAGGGCATCCTGATGCTGTTTTCTTCCATTTCTGTGCTAGACACCAGTTCTCTCCACCTCCCGGGAGAGGGATACAGACACCAAGTAACTAAGCAGGTCTCCTCTTCTGTGCCCGTTGCCCTGCAGGCCATGAGACACAGAAGGACTGGGGGTCTCCTGTCACTTATACCTGTCTTCCCCAGCCCACCCCTCTCCCTCTGCAGCTCAGAATCTCACCCGCTCGCCCAAGTCCTCATATTTCCTTGAGAGCCAGTGGGTCCCTGAATCACTGCACCCTGCCATCTACACCCTCATTCATTTCCCTGAGTGGTTCCCCAACCTCCTTCACTTGGCTGCCCCTTGGTTACTTTCATGCACAGCTTTATTCTCAGGGAAGGAGGCACTCCTGGAAGATCCACTGCTATTTAAGGGCAAATTCTGTGGTTTTGTGCAGAACTGTAAGAGGGTAGCACTGGGTGAAACTAGGGAGAGAGACATATTTTTTTCCATAGACTAGTTTGTGTGCTCTCAGATCATGACTCTTCCATTCAAATCAAAATCCCCTCTCTAGAGACTCCAGTTCAAATCAGCTCCGCCCCTTCTCTATCTCATTGATGCCTGATGATTCTGTTACACTTGAGATGACTTTTGAAGCCTGGCTCCCAGTGTCCTCTCCACCCCTGAAGCTGCCATCATCCTGGACAATGTCCTCATGCACTGGATGGATCAATCTGGTCCACTGACCCCTCCATGTGAGTGCTCAGCCAAATCAAGATTCCTTGCACTCCTCTAAAGAAAAGTTAACATTTCCCCCACATTAAGGATCCCAAGCCAACATCCTGGACTGTCTTCACCTAGCGCTCCAGGTGCTCTGGAGTGTAAAGTCCAGGACCATTTCCTTCCTGCAAGCTGGTCATTCTCTACCACTAAACATGACCTTTACTCTTTTCTAGACCTTTCCTCCACGGTCACTTCTCTGTTCCTCAGTTCATCACAGCCGGTCTTCTGTCATTTCCCCTGTTCATGCCCTTGAAACGTAGGGCCAATTATGTCGATGGATTTCTCCCTGCATCTCCACTCTCACTCTCCCTTGCTCTTCCACTGCCTTCTCCAGGCCGCGCTGCAAGGTTTTAGGGAAGTTGTATAAAATGTGAGGAACTGCAGGATGAGGAGAGTGGACAGTTGAAAGTGACTCAACTGTTCTGTGTAACCATCTGCCGAAGCAAAGCCCTTTGTCTCTTCTAAAGGGAATGGCCCCTCTCAGAACTTCTGTAAATGAAGCCATGAGCCCTTTCCCGAGATCTTTATGTATGGCTTGTTATAGTGTTAGGCTCCTGAATCACTGTCAACAAACTCTAGGAGTCCAGCCCTTAGGCGATGACCCAGGAGATAACCTAGTACCAACCCTCCTCCTCAAACTGGTACATGCTGAGCTAATCAGATCCATCTTTTCTGGAATTCAACTTGTTAGATACAGAGAAAGCAAGCAACTCATAGAAGAAAATGAGATTAAAAACAGATTCTGGGAAGTCTCATGGTAATCAGTGCCCTTGAGGAATCACAGGAAGCAAGAGTCAAACTGTAGGCAAAGGAAGCTATGGTGAAATGGAGACTCTAAATGATCCATGGATTCTTTTTTTTTTTTTTTTTCCGGTACCAGGGATCGAACTCAGGACCTTGAGCTTGCCAGGCAAGCGCTTATGCCACTGAGCTATATCCCCAGACCCTGATCCATGGATTCTTTACACAACAAAATGCACACTCATCTTCAACTCTTCTCTCACCCTTATGCCTCATAATCATTTTGGCCACTTGGTCACCGAGTTCCAGGACTCCCACTTCTCATATCTGCTCATGCTACCAAAGTGGTTTTGCTTTCTGGTGAGCTGTGTAAGAGTTTGAAGTGGTGTCCCAGACATTAATATCTCTTCCATGCCCTCTGCACTGCCACTAGAGTTGCTTCTTAGAAAACAAATCTGAATTTCTCCCTGCTATCCTTTAAAGGGATAATACATAAAATGACAGTCATCTCCCCACTGCCTTCATGACAGGGTCTAACTTTCTCCATGTGGAATTGATGTTGAAAATGTGAGATTGAAAATGCACGCTGTATGGACAATTCATCACCTTTCCTGTGTCTGCATTCCATCAATCCCTAGCTATTGTCATCTCCCTTCCCTTCTTCCACACTCCCTCCCTTCTGACACACCGAATTTCTTATTTTCCAAGCATAAAATACCCCTGCTTGGCACCAAGACTTAGAGCTTCATCTTCTTAAGTGTCTCACAAACTCTTATTTTTGTCTTTCTTTTACTGTTATTCTTAGTAGAGCTGGTTCCTGTCGCTTCTGGGATTCCACAGCACACTCCATATTTGTACTTATGTATGTTTTACACTTGTCTTGCTCCACCTCTGTGCAAATTCAGGATGACCACAAATTCTTTGACAAGCCTCCCCACTGACAAGAAGTCTATCTGTTCCCACTTCTTGGATCTAAGCGGGATTATGACTATGTAGATCAATAAAATATGGGAAAAGTAATTCCAGGCTTTGAGAAACTAGCAGTTCCCACTTTCTGTTTTCTTCAAATACTCTTTCTGGGTGTCTTGAGCAACTATATAGGAAATCTTGAGTACACCAAGGCTGCCTGACTGGAGAGACTGTGTGCACCTGCTCTGGCTCACAGCCCCACCAGAGCTCTGCCTCCCAGCCATCCCACAATGGCACCACTGTGTGCATGAAGCCATTTGCTACCATCCACACCCTTCTATCCATCCATCAGTGACCTCTATGAACACAACATTGATCAGAAGAATTTCCCAGGAGAGCTCTAATTAAATCCCTAAGCTCAAAAAAGGAAAAAACAGCTGGGTGTGGTGGTGCACTCAGGAGGCTGAGGCAGCAGGATTGTTGCAAGTTTGAGACCAGCCCGGGCTACAAACTAAGCTCAAGGCCAGCCTGAACTGCATATGAGAACTTATCTCAAAAAGATAAAAAAAAAAAAAGAAAAAGAAAAAACCCACAAGATGGAAAATTGGTTTTGGCTGGTAGTTTAGCATGATTGTTACACAGCAATAAAAAACTAGAACAACTATATCTTAGAAGCTTTTCAGTGGAAATATCAAGACTGATTATCTATATCTACAAACTCACATCTACTGCCTGTGAGCAACTCATGCATGTTGAAAACCCAAATCACCCAAAACTACTCCATTTACTGGGGACCATAACACTGGGTTCCACAAATCCATCCCTTATTTTTCTATTGTAAGCTTTTGGTTTAGTGGAACAGTGGCAGGCTATGTGTCTCAGTACCCTTACTGGAGGGATACAGGAAGCAATCTTTGTGTTTACCTACTTAGTGTGACAAAAGACAAGATGTGTGCATATGTGCAAACCAGGATTTTCACCAACATGATGCTCCATCTAACAGGTTTGGTGTATGTTTACCTGAGCATCACAGGGTGTATAACACACCGACACCACTCTAGCATTTGTTTGTCAAAATGTTTGTTTAATTTTTCTGATGGAAGTAACTCAGTTCAGTACAATAGCACATAGAAAACCAGATTTGAAAGTTTTGGAGGAGGACAAAAGTGAATCACCGATTGCACATGCATGGAAAATGAAGATGACTGTGGAAAAAATACATGTTTTCTTAATAAAAGAGTGGTGTGGGTGTATGATGATGATAATTTTGACATTGGCCATATGAGCCAAAATTCCTGTGACAGTGAAATGGAGCAAGAATCATCTGATACAGACACAGGGACTCCAAACATCCTTGATTAAGATGATGAAGAAAGCAGCAATGTGAGTATATATTTGAGTCAAAATGTTGTGAAATGGTCACACAACCAAATGGAACAATCCCATGTTAGAACTAGGTTCAAAAATATAGTGAGGGTCTTGGCAGGAGTGAAACATATTGGAGAGAATGCCAGCACTGTCACTCAGCGCTGAAAATTGTAACAGGCAAGATGCTGTGAAATACACAAAGGCTGAAATACAAGTGAAACTTTCTGTATGCCAAATGAAACTATTCAGAATTATGAATTCAGAATTATGAAACTATTCATAACTCTGCTGTATTTAGCAGGGATTTTTTATGGTAATCACAGGAATGTACAAGACTTATGGAAAAGTGATGGCCAACATATGGCATAAAAACTTATGCCCTGGTAGACGAGAAGACTTATTATGCTTTCAGTTTAGGAATGTAACCTGGAACTCAGTATTAGGTCCTTATTCATATAGTAATAAACCAAATGATGTTATGAACAGACTTGTTGCTCCTATCTCCCAAACTGATTGGAATGTGACATTTGATAATTTATTTACCAGTTTCCAATTGATGTTACATTTGCTAACAGAGCACATGTTAAACAGCACAAGAAATGTACACAGGAACAAAGTAGAAATTCCAAATGAAATGTTGCAATTTCAAAACAGAGAATTGTATAGTACAATCTTTGGATGTCAGAAAGATTTACATTGGCCTCATATATGGCAAAGAAAAACAAACTAGTACTACTGATGTCAATATTTCACCATGATGAAGCTATTGATAGGGAAACCTGGACAAAACAAAAGCCTGAGATGGAAACTTTCTACAACAAAATTAAAGGTGTTATGGATGAGTTATGTAGTAACTGTGATGTCACTCTAAACACAAAGTATTGATCAATGGTTGTGTTTTACTCAATTCTAAATATATGTGGTATAAATAGCTTGATATTTTGCAAAGAAAATAACCAGTAAAAAGTACCACAGAGAAATTTTCTTAGAGAATTAGGACTGAAACTCATAAGAAATCATTTACAGCAGAAGAAAAACAAAATGTTTCTGCCCAGGGAGCTATGCAGAAAAATTGTGGAGCACACTGGTGCGTTGAAGGATGAACAGGCAGGAGAGCACCCCAGAAACTTATTTTGACAGCAGGTAAACAAAAAAGATAACAAATGTGCCCTAGTAAAAAGGGCAGTAAAACAAAACACACATGCCATCTGTGTAAGTGATACTTGTGTATGAAACATGCAATTTACATATGTGAAGACTGCCTTGGGTGTGACAGTTGAACCAAAGATTATTTTTGTTGTAGAATTCTATTGGTATTTTCATTGTAGGTCACATAAGTTATTTCTGATGTTATTTCTTAGGTTTTTTTAAGCAAGTAAATAGCTGATTGAAAAATGTTGATGTCTATTTTAAGCACTCTTTACATATTTGATATTTTATTTTATTGATATCTTATTTCCTTGCTAAGCACACATTGTACAACATGGTAGAAAACTGACAAAACAGGAAGAAAAGCAAGGTGATGAGAATGGCATGCTACATAGGGAAAGAAAGCTGAGTACATACGCTGTAAGCATAAGCAAGATGTATGCATGGAACATGCAGTTGTCATGTGTGAAGGCTGCCTTGGGTGTGACAGTTGAAGCAAAGATTATTTCTGTGGTAGACTTTTGTTTGTTCTTACACTGTAGCTCATGTAGGCCTTTATTTCTTATGTTATCTCTTAGGTTTTGTAATCAGGTACATAGCTGATGTGAAAACATTGATGTCTAGTCTAAATGTGCAATATATATTAAGAATTTAATATTTTATTTTACTGACAGTTTACACTCCTGTTAACTACACATTGTATGATATAATAAGAACCTCCTGACAAAACAGCAAGATCAGTGAGATGTCAAGTATGTCCTATAAAAAGGCCAGGAAAGCAGAACACACGTGCTGTCAGTACAAGCCATACATGCGTATGGAAGATGCTATTGTCATGTGTGAAGATGGCCTTGGATGTGATAATTGAAGATGTTATATTTGTAGAGCGTTATTGGTATTTTCACTGTAGCACACATAGGAATTTCTGTTATTCTTTTGTAGACTTTGTATACCAAAAACCAGTCAATGTTAAAAATGTTGATGCCTTTTTATAAACACTCAATAAATACTAATAACTCAATACTTTATTTTTGTAATTTTTTGCTGTTAAACACTCATTGTTTAATATAATAAAACTCATAAAATTAAAATTAATAATTTACCAACAGAAGTATTGTAAAGAATAAACATGGGTTTGACACACTCATGTGTCATGTTATGGCTCTTTGTGACAAAAAATGTCTTATGCTCCACAGGTTTTAATACCCTGTGATGTGCACCTCACAGGCAAAAAGGCTGAAGATCCGCACACCTATGAAAATACTGTAAGCTCTGTATCTGAGCTACTTGGTTAGTAGTAAGAATTAACTGAAACACTGTAGTGAGGGAAATCTGCCTCCCCATAGTTCCTCTCATTGTAAGGAATGGCCCTTCTCATCGTTAGGAATGGCCCTTCTCATCAGAAGACCTCAATTCACCAGGTGCATGGACAATTTCACCTAGTACCAGTGCTTCAGAGGCTTAGGCCAGAGCATAGTAAACTTCTCTATAAAGGACCAGATAAAATATTTTAGGATTTTCAGGTCATAGCAAATACCAACTTTACCACCCCATCCCAAAAGAAGCCACACCTAAATGGCTTTATTACCTTTATTACCTTTAGGTAATACCTAAATGGATGGACCTAGCTGTACTGCAGATAAAACTTTACTTACAAGCACAAGGCACAGCTGGTTTGGGGATGTGAGGCTGTGGTTTGCCAGCCTCTGGCCCATAGTATCACATGAAGATAGTAAAACCAGACAGGATAGCCACAAGCATCAGGCGGACAGAGGCATGGCAGCCCTTCACTAACAACAGAAGGGTTACAGCTGAGAGAGCAGAGGGCTGTGAAGGCAGACAGAAAACCTGAAGGTGGTTTCACCACCCCTCACCACTTGCCAAAACCCCTCTGGCCGTGACCTGTGATGTAGAAGGTGGCACAAGCATGAGCAAGAATCTGCATCCTTGCTCCCAGGGACAAATCTGAAGTAGTATTTAAGGTCCAGTTTCCTGCCTGGCATGGTGGCACACATTGATAGTCTCAACATCAAGGAGTTGGAGGCAGGAGGAGCACCATGAGTGAGGCCAGGCTAGGCTACACAGTGAGTTCCAGGCCAGCCTGAGCTACACCAGGAGACTCTGTCTCCAACAACAACAAAAAGCCAATTTCCTGCAGGTTAAATTACTTAAGATTTGGCTTTATCCTTCTCTGAGTATATAGACTGGTATATCATTTTCATGGCTTTATAAACATCTTACACAATTAACTAAGCAAAAAGTTTTAGGTAAAAAACTCTCATAACTATTCTTTTAGCAAGCAAAAAAGAATTAATGGTTTTCCAGGCTCTGTGCCAGAGGGCTATGGGTACCCAAATGAGCAAGTAAAACACCAGTTTAACTTTAGTCCACAGTTTCACAAAACGGATGCATGTGCAGGTAATTTCTAACTGATGATCATCTGACTTAGGAGTTTTTTACTTTACATAGGTGCCTAACTAATAAAAACATGTAGCAGAAGCCACACTTCGTGTTTTGAAATTTGATCTCTCCTGGGCTACGATTATGTCACCAGTATCATGATACTGGACACTGGCAGTGAACAACAGTGCCAGCCCACTACCCAGTCACCAGGTTGACAACCAACACTCTCTACCAAAGGTGGGAACCTGCGGCACGCACCACAGCTGGCGGACTGTACCACTGAAAGCTCTAAGAGTTTCGCCACAGCTGCTCTACAGTGTGCTGTGTGGCTGCGATCATCATTGAGCTGTGCCAACCTGAGTCAGAACTTCCCAGGGGGTGGCACAGCTCTGGGTGGGTCTGGAGATGCCTGACGTGTGGGCCGCAAACTCAAGAGGGAAGAGTCCACCTGGGTATAGGTGGCGTCAACCAATAGTCTTGTAGCCTGGCTGGAGTCAAAAGAGAAAGAAGAAGGAAGCCCTCTGTTTTTTTGGAGGAGCTGTAGTCCTCGTCATTGCCTTTGGACACTGCTCTCCAGTTCCTGCGCCTTCAGCACAGACTCACACAGTGGCTCTGCAGTGAGCGTCCAACCCACTACCGGACCCTCCAGCTGCCCAGCATGCAGATGGCCACGATGGATTCTTCAGCCTCTGTTTCTTCATGACCATTCAGACTCTTCCCCTCCTGCTCCTGTAAGCCTACTCAAAAGCCTTTGTATATTTATATGTATTATATATATATATATATATATATATATATATATATATATACATATATTTTATGTCAAGTCTGTCCCTCTAGTAAACTCTAATACAGTTGCCACACTCGGTTACTCAGTACATTAAGTATGTCACACACATTTTCTACTTATAATATTTTCAGTTAATAATGAGTTTACCGGGGTGTAGTCCCATCATATGTCTGTACTGGGATTAGAAAATACAAGAATTATCTGTAAAAGAGACAGACTTGGTCATTCATGTTGCCTCATATCTTTTAAACATCTTTGCAACATGCTGATGTTACCAGATTCCTAGTCCAGTGGCCTGACTCTAGGGATCCCAACAAATTAGATTTAGCTATTCACCCAAAACACAAACAGAAAAATTATGGTGAAGCAGGAAAGGAATTTAATCAACATGATCATATTGGGAAGATGAGTGGCATCAGATATCTTTCCTTCAGAGTTACTGCAGTGGATTTTAGATTTAAATGGTGGGAGTACCAGGGTGGGGAGTGAGAAATGTGCATAACTAAAGTTTTAGACAAACCTTGGTCTTGTTGATCCTTACCTCAGTTCCAGTTCTGCTGGCCAGAGCAGGAGCAGTCCTATCTAAAGAGGCCATCAGTTCCCCCTGAGATGACCACTCCTGTTTGGGGGCAGCCTCAGTTCCTGTTATGGAGAGTTGCCTCTGCTTGGGGGATGAACTCATTGTGTGGTGGTGTATTTGTGAAGTTCAACTATTCCTGGAATCCAAGGTGACTTCAGGTTTAGGACAATGACTGAAGACTGCTAGAAATTGCTCCAAGGGGCCCAGAAGGGGATGTAGCACAATCTGGGACTTGAATACCCCTGCATATCTTGAAATATCTAGTTACTCTTATGTTGGTATCATCAGTCTTTAAAGGTGGCAAAGCAGACATTTTAAGCTTTGGGCTAGTCAACCTTATATTACCAGTTTTCAGACAGACACCCCATAAGTGATTCATGTACCCATGCTCAGAGCTGAATGGGCATCTGATCCAAAGTTTTAAGGTAATAAAGGAAACCGATTCAAAACGAAGCTAGAGATGCTTTATACTGCTCTTATTACCCGCTGGGCCTCTGTAGGCCCAGGTGAAGAGTCGGCGCCATTTAGCAAAGGCAGTCTCTACACCATGGTTATATTGATCCACATCCACAATCTCAATTCTACCTTCTCAACACAAAATCAGGAGAATGTTCCCATCTTCCTGCTTTTAGAGTGAAGCCTGTGACTCTGATTCTACACAGGCCCTGAACTTGCTAGTGAGTTCCGTGGGTCCCCAGGGAGGGGCTCTGGGTGCCTGTTCAATGGGGTGGATGAAGGGATCCTGGGATTTGAGACAGAAGCAGCTTTCTTACCAGACCTGGACCACACTGTGATTCTGGGAGCCACTGCTGGAAAGTGATCATTTCCTTCCTGCTTAGAGCAACCAGAGTGGATGCTGTCCTTACCACTAAGAACCTAACAAATATGTACAGAGGTTCAGGGCTCCTAGGATTAAGTGACAAAATAAAGTTCTCAGAAGTAATGATGTCAAAAAAGAGGTGGGGAGAGGCAGGGAGAAGAGGAGAAGGAGAACAAAGGGTGGAAATGCGCTCTGCACACGCACCAGCTTCCCTTGATGAACGCAATCATCGTGGACTGCAAACCCGATAATTTTTTAAATTGAAATGTATAATTGTAGAAGGACTTTCTAGACTAAATGAATTGTCTCTGCAGAGGCCCAGAAGCACACAAGAGCCTGTTCTGTTCAGGAAGTGAAGGTGAATGGGTGAGGGAGACCACCCTGAAGCAGCTCTGAGTAGGATTAAATATTAATTGATTGGCTTTTCATGTTTTTTAATAATTTTGTGAATCAGATTAAATTATCAGAAAATGCCACTGTAGCATCATGTTGGTGCCAAACAGAAAGGTTCAAACTTTGCATTTTCAGAAGAGGGATGCTCAAGCTACGTCACATCATAAGGAAGGTCATTGGCTCATCTTCCACTGCGTGATATAAAGGTTGCCATAAGAGATAATATAAGGGGAACACAAGGTGGAGAGAGGGGAAGGGGAGGAAGAGAAAAGGGACTTTTTTAAAACAGAGAATTGAAGAAAAAAATGGAAATATAGCTTTTGCAAATGGGGAGGGGAATATGCAATAGGGGGAGCAGGGAACGGGAGGAGAAGGGGGCAAAAAAGAATTAAGATATGTTGTGTACACGCACAAATCCCCACCACATACGCAATCATCCTGTGTGCAAACATGCACCAATAGAACAGAAAGAGGAAAGACTGAGCATCTTTGCTATGTCGCTGTTTGGATTTGTTTCTTTAATTACCTTAGGGGAAAATCCCAGAAATTATACTCCTGTGTCAAGGGATTTGCACATTTTCATGGCTTCTGTGTGATCCTAATTTTCCAAGTCATTTTTCATGAGATGACTGTCACCTGACAAATTCTATCAACCAAAACTGCTTTCGTGTACAAACACTCGTGTGTGTGTGTGTGTGTGTGTGTGTGGTCATGCTCTGTTTTGGTTTGGGTTTTGGTTTTTAAGACAGGCCTCACTGTGTCACCTAGACTGGCCGCCACCCTGTGACCCTCCTGCCTGGGATTCCGAGTGCTGGGATTACAGGCCTATGCCCCCATGCCTGGCTGCAGCCAAAACTCCTTGTGGAATTTCAGCTCCTTTTTCCCGTTGAGCCATATTGCTTCATGAAGATATGGTTGCAGAATATTTTACTCAAATATAAATTCAGGAAAAGTAAACAAGTTAAAGTTGATAGCTTTGGGTAGGCTGTGTCATACAAACATTCACACACTCATGCACACACACACATAGTTTGGAAAGTCAAATTCAGACAATTTGAACTTTTGGCTTCCTAATTATATTTGTTTCATAGTTTTCTTCATTGCCCTAAAATTTATGGCTTTAGCTCCTGTGTCTTAAAACATACATTAATTTGAGTAACAGCATGGAGAAAAAAGTTGGTTTAAATATATTAACATCAAAGGAAAGCTAACATAACAAAAATGATTGCATTCATATACATTAAGTCATCTGGCTGGATAATTGGGGGTTCATTTTCACACTTTTAAGATCTAGCATGAACTCCACGATAAGCATTCTTTAAAGTTCTCGTTCACTCCCATCTTGGATAGAGTGCAGGAGTCAGGAAATGTTTGGGTATTTGTTAAACTAACACGGATCCGAGAACTACGCAGCCACTTACTGGCTAGAGGACTTCTGGATCTCACCTGGAAGCTCTCTGGTTCCGCGATGGCTGAGTGCATGAGGCAGGTGTGTCTGTCCTCCCGGTGCAGGACGCCCGGTGCACACCGGCTCCCGCTGCTCGGGGCGGCACAGCATCCCCCGGTAGCCACGCCCACTGCAGTCCCTTTCCACCGGCCAAGTGAACGCTACAGTTGCACTGAGGCCACCTCCTCCACCATGGGGCTTCACAAGCCAAGAATAAACAGCAGTTATACAGCAGATACTAGTTACTCAGTTAAGTAGCATTTCAGAGATAAGGAAGCAGGAAACTCAAATCCCACAGTGAGATGAACATCAGGCTCTGTCGAAAGGAAGCCGCTTACGAAAAGGACAGCTCAGCGCTGCTCTGGCTTTCTCCGGTCCTCCCACAGACTTTATCACCCTCTCCCTCCTCTTCTCTTGCTCCAGGTCTGTGCTCTCCCTGTGTTCTGTTGCCCTCGTTCTTTTTTTCCTGTTTTCCCGTAGCTTCCTATTTTGCTCCCCTTGACTAAGTGTCTTAGTTAATTATCTCTTGTTGCTGAGACAAAATACCAAATGCCCAAAATGAAAGAAGGTAAGGTTTATTTAGCTTAGTTTGTGGAAGTTTCAGTCCACACTTGGCTGGCTCAGAGGCAGAGTGGCACATGGTAGAGGGCAAGCGTTCATGGCGGCAGAACAGAGCAAAAACCACAAGAGCAAGAGGGAGGAATGGCAGGCAAGCAGTCTTTTTCCACCCTACATTGTATACAGGCTACCCCACCCGGGGGTCATGTATTACTCAGATAATCTCCATGCCCTCCTCTTCCACAGGCTCAGGATGTGTACAAAGCAAGCACCCTGGCTTCCTGCTGAGTCGCTCAGTCAAACCTCTAGACTCCCCAAGTTGACACAATGTATCAACAATAACACTGACTGATTTGGAGATTTGCATTCTTTTTTCATATCGTGGGAATTGAGCCTTTGATTTTCATAGCCAATGATGTCTGTTTTTATTCCAAAAGATGTATGCAGTATGAAAGAAGTATTTTATTTGAGTTTGTGGGACCATATTAGAATTCTCTAGAGGAACAGAATCAGTGGGAAATATATGTATAATTATGAGAGGGGATTTATTATGCAGGCTTATCGCAGCAGAAGTGGAACAGACCACAAAAAAATATGTGTGGAGGTAACTGCAGGATTCAGAAGCTGGTCAGCTGAGAAGATAGATGCTCCAGGACAAGAGGGATCAGGGTACAGCTCCAGTCCAAAGCCTGGAAACTCCCTGGAGGGTCCCTGGTGCCAGTTAAAATTGGAAGGCTAAAGAAATGAGAGACCTTGAGACCAATATCCAAAGACAGTGGCAGAAAAGGACAGATGTGCTCAGGAGACTGATGCTCTTCAAAATGGGCACACTGTCTTCTTTCCTTTTTCATTCCTTCCAGCCTACAAGCCTATTGGTTTGTGCATCCATATCCAGGGTAGGTCTTCCCCAGCAGTTTGCTGATCTACATGTCAGTCATCCACAGACACACCCAGAGCTGTGCTTTAATAATCTGCTAGGCTTTCTTAATTCATTCAAATTAGCATATCTGATTAGTGGTCCCAGAAACATCACAGAAGGAAAGTGCCAGGTATTTTAGTGCTGATTCTGGATATTTTGAACCTGTTTCTAAATAGAACATCAAGAAAGTCAGACTCACAAGTGTATTCTTGAGTTTGGAAGCTCGCTGCTTCCATGGCCCAAAGTGTGGGCCTTTCTTGAGACTCTTCAAAGAATTAACCCAGGGAATACAAAAATGATGACCAATCCTTCTCCTCCCCTAATATGAAATTGTTGTCTCAAACTGAGAGGCTTTCATCATCTCAGACACAATAACTTGGTGGGGCGTGGGTAGGGGCTGGCCATGAGCAGTGGTAGGAGCCAAGGAAGATGGATCGCAACAGGCTGGACAATCAAACACACCTCCTCCATTCTGCCTTGCACTCCCAGTGGGCAGCTGAGGAAGTGGAACCACTAACAGTCACTTCTCCACTGGCCTGTGGTCTTCTAATCAGGTGTGAGTCAAGAATACAACGGGTTGAGAAGTCCAAGAATCTTGAACTTAGAGAGCTGTCTAATGGGTAGGCAGCACCATTTACAACAGAAGAGATGGTGTCTTAGTCTCTTTTCTGTTGCTATTGTGCCCAAATAATTTACAAAGAATGGTTTGTTTTGGTCACAGTGTTCGTGGCTGGGAAGCCACATCCTTATAACTTCATTAATTACCTCCCATCCTAGGCACTTTCTCATCACTCAATACAATATCCAACACCCACAAGTTGAAGATTTATTATGGTTCACAGTTTGTAGAGGATTCAATCCATAGTTGGCTGGCTCCAAGGCATGCAGGGCAAGGTGGAAGTATCTGGCAGAGCAAAGGTGCTCACCCCAAAGCAGCCCAGAAGCAGAGAGAAAAAGGAGAAGCGGGAGAGAGAGATACACCCAGGTCACTGTCCAGTGATGGCCTACTTCATGCAGGCCCCAAACTCTAACAGAACCATTTGCTTGGCACCCATTGCTAGGTGAATCCACTAAGGGCACAGCACTCCTATGATGTAAGTGGTAGAAACCAAGACCCCACATGGAACGAGACCAGACCTTCTGACACGAGAGAAGTCTTTATTGGGGGAGGGACAGAGTAGCAGACTACCTGGCGGACCAAGGTAACCCCTGAGCTGAGGAAAGTGTGGGCCTTTTAGCTCTTTTCTGGCAGGGGTGGGGTGGGGTGAGGAGATGTTCCTGGCCAGAACAGGCCAAACTCCGAGTGGTCGGGAGGGCGTCTAGGCCAGAATAGCCAACATGGGCAAGAGTTGCCCATGTCAGAATGACCTGAGCAGGTGAACTACCACAGCGAATGAGGGCGGGGCTGGCTTTTGTGGCTAAAGGGAACTGAAGTAGAACAGGTAAGGGAAGGAGAGAAATATTGAGAGTTAAAGTTTTCCCACGAGGGGGGTGAGGCTGGCTGCCTTGTGACTTATCAGTAAGCACATTCCCAAAGCCCCATGATCCTTCTGAGGGGCTTCCTAGACTAAAACTCCAACATTTCCTACATGCTCCACCTCTAAGTACCTTTAACTTATGATCTTGATGATTAAGTTTTTAAGACTTGAATCCGAGGGTACAAACATGCAAACAGCAGAAATGGCAGAGTTTAGATTGCCACAAATAAGTGTTCAGGAACCTAAAAACCCTTTGCACTTTACCCTTTCCTAAGATGTCTGTCTAAATTCTCTCTGGACTAGGTTTCATTTCCTGGCTCAAAGGTGTGTGTGTGTCTGTCTGTCTGCCCATCTGTCTGTGTGTATGTTTAGATGCAAGAGGTCAGTGCAGGCTGTTACAAACTCTGGCCTTCCAAAAGCAGCCAGCCTCCAGGCACAACCTCAGTCCTAGCTGCCTGCTTTCTGCCTTTCTCCAACCTGCTTTGATGACAGGGGAGTCCAGGCTTGCTCCACTCTGAATTAATGCCACTTAGAACAACTTCCCAGAATATAAACCAGTAAATCCTTGACCTCATTCAGCCATGCATCCAGGCCTCAGTATACTGTACCTCCTCACTACCTTCCGGTGAGCAGGAGGCCCTGGTCTGGCTAGGTCTTCCTACATCAGTCCTGACTAGGAGCCCTATTCTGCATGGATGGGGCAAAAGGACACTATACTCTAAAGAGCTCTTCTCACAGAGAAAGAGATCATTAATTATCATGTACTATAACCTAGTCATTTGACCAGACACTGAGTTTTCCTCAGTCTAAAAACTAAAAGAAAAAGAAGATACTGGCTAGGCAGCAGATGAGGACTATTGTATTGTACTAGCTAGAAATACAGACAAGAGATGCCACCAACATGGTAGACACACTACAGAGCTGGACAGAACAGAGAGGGCAAAAACAAGGAAGTTGTCTCTGAAACCATGGCCACTTCTGGAGCCTTGCATCCAGCACACACCTGTAATCCCAGTGCTCTGGGAGGCTGAGGGAGGAGACTGCAAGCTCAAACGTAGCCTGAGCAACAGACTTGACAAGATCCTGTTTCAAAATTTAAAACATTTTTAAATTCTTTACAAGGCTGGGGATGTAGCTTGGTGTGAAGGTCCTGGGGTTACACCCCAGTGCTGTGGGGGAAGGGGAGACTACACACAAGAAACTAGAGGATACTCACCAGTGCCAGTGCAGTGGTGCTTCCATGCATGAATTTAACTCCACGATTCTGGAAAAGATGGCCACATTTGTGTTCATCACCCATTGCAAAGTTTACACACAAAAACAAAATTTTGCCTAGTGCTTCTGTTTGAGAACTAAATTGTTCACAAACAAAAGCATTCACAACCTGAGGCACAGTGCCACTGTGGTTCACTGTGGAGCAGGGCCAATTAGATCTGATGGGACCAAAGATATATTCCAGTTCTCTGCATTAATAATCTACCCCAAACCTTGCAAAGTACAGCCAAAAGCATTTTTTGTGTTTTGTATTATTCTGTGGATTGACTAGGATTCAGCTGCACGGGGGGCTCATGCTCCCTCACCTGGGTCCTCTCAAGGGGCCTCAGTCATTGTTGATGGACCTGGACCTCCCCACACCCCACCACACCCTCTTATAGTACTGGCTAGAAGACGGGACTCTCCCTCTCCCTCTCCCTCTCCCTCTCCCTCTCCCTCTCCCTCTCCCTCTCCCTCTCCCT
>PVLD010016016.1:0-46572 GCA_004027595.1 Dinomys branickii | reverse complement strand
CTCTGTTCTATGCCCCTTCGCTTCCACACTGAAATGGGCCAGAGCCCAAATCAGCCCCAGCCCACTCCCACAGGTGCAGCGGAGGCTGGGGGACAGAGGAAGCAAGGGCTTCTGAACACTCCTTGACCCACATCCTCTGACAAGCCTCGTGACCTCAATCCCGACGGTGAGGAGACTGAGAGGAGGAGGTGCCAAGGGAAAAAATGAGCAGGACAACAGAGAGGCAAACTTGACTCCTAGGGACCCACAGGTCAAGCCTCTTGTACCCATAGCCGCCAAAACTTGGAAAGCCATTGGAGCGCAGTGGGTTGAGCAGTAAGTTTGGGAGAGCACTCACTGAGGGAACAAGCTGACAACTCACATGCAGGAGCAGGGGCAACACCGTATGAAGAGCAGGACCTGGAAATGTACAGGGCTCCACAGTGGTGTGGCAGGAAGTTTAGTACAATTCTCTACCTCATGCTTGGTTGACCCTGTAGAGCATTTGATGTAAATCAGGCCCCAATCAGGTAGTCAGTTCCCTAGTCAGAATGCATAGCAGAGCCAACCACACCTCACTGTCCTTAAGCAAGCAAAATCTCAGGTTTCCTAATCCCCTGACAGTCTTTCTACCAATTCTTTCCTTTCTTCTAAGCACTGTACTTGGCTCTAGAGCTGGTCTTGTTCTATGCTCGCAGCAGAGACGCAGAATAGAAGAAAGCAGGTTTGTAGCAGAGAAGTAGGACAGGCAGAGTGAAGGAGACAGAGTCAGGTGGTTAAGAGAGGGTGCGGCAGATCGCTAGCAAGTAGGGAGGAGTGGTAGTGGAAGAGGGGTGTCAAAGTGGTAAGCAGAGGCAGGTGGTGTCACACCCACCACAGCTGTCAGCAGGACATTCTGTGCTAACCTGTGCTGTCACATTTAGAGCATTGCACAGTGAGGTTAGGGACCCAGGCAGCACTCTATTTTTCTAACTTGCAGACTCCCTGTGTTTTTTACTCTTTGTTTCTCTAGATTTTGTTTGCATACATTAAGAGACAGCACATGGGATATGTTGGAAAGACCAGAAAGTTTCATTTGGCCATGCAGGCAGGAAGTAATATCATCATAGGATCAAAGAGCTCTCAGGTTCTCGATGAAATGACACCATCAGAAACATCACCATCAGAACTAAAGCCCTGATTCTGAGCATTTTTTTTTCCTCTGAGCAAATTTTCCTACTGGGAAAGGTCTGCTGTGGCTCGTGAGCACAGCACTTGTGTTTCTTGCCAAGACCCTGGGTTCCAAATCTAGTACCACAATGAAATGCAGTTGAAGTGATGAGAGGTGGATATACAAGGCTTATTTCCCCCTCACTCAGGACAGCTCACAATGAATTTGGAGTGAATTATTCTTATTTGAACGGCAAGGAGAGTGAGCATTACATGGTTCCAGAAATGTTCAAATAGCACTGTGCTAGAGCATGACAGAACTGAATGCAATTTCCAGCAATGACCCTGAGACAGAGAGTAAGTGATTTCCATTTTTGGAGTGCAGAGATTCAGCCTTGGGCAGGTTGCATGACTTCATGGCACATGCAGGGTGATCTTACTGGATGTCGCTTATGCTGGAGATTATGTGGTTTTGCTGGGGAAGGTATCCTAATTCTTAGCAGTGGAATAGGAAGGGAGTGGCTGGCCAGGAGCCAGAAGATAAGTGTTTTTTCTCTTGCAACGCTTTATCTTCCTTCTCTAAAGCGTGATTCTAAGGTAGCCTTCATCTTCAAGCACAAATGGAGGAGGCACCCTGCATGAGCAGGAAGGAGCGCACTATGGAACAAGGCATATTGGCCACTCCTTAGTGCTACAGCTCAGCCTCTCTGTGCATCAGGCACTTCCTGCAGGCTGGGCCCCTTCCAAATGGTACATCAGGTGAAGGAAACACAGTTGAAGAATGATTCTAATAGACTTGACTCTGACCTTTATGGCTATGACAGAAGTCCAGACGACAAGTGCATATATGTTTACATAGTAACTTCTGGTAGGAAACCGGGGGATGCATTTCTCTGGGAGCATCTCTGGGAAGAGGTGACTGCATAGGATGGGGATTTTCCACTTCAAGTGGACTCAGAGTTATTTAGGCAGGTGATGTTCAATTGCATTTATTTCCTTGTCCAGTCATAATGTGGTTATAAGAGAAGCACAAATTACAAATACAAACCTGGACTTACAAATTTGTGCATCTTTGTTTCTTCCAACCAAATCAAAATACAGTGTATTTCTGTTGAACAAGAAAATACTCTCAAACACTTCTAGTCACCCTGTGTGCACTTGTTTCCTGACAGCTATTCAAGTTCAGTTGTTTGTATTACTCACTTTCCTCTCACGGGGACGCAATGCCAAACATGTGCTACTTAATGGAGGATCCAATTAATGTGACTCACAATCTCAGTGGATGTTTGCTCTGAGACAGAAAAGGCCACATGATGGTATGGCAGATGAAAGCTAGTCATGTTGGCACAGCTAAGAAGCAAAGAGACAAAGGAGTGCAGGGGAGACCTCAGAGGCTACACCCTCAGTAGAGCTGGGGTTAGAATTCATCCTCCACAAGTACCCCAATGACCTCCCTCTTATAAACATCCACACCCCCAATTGGGAGAACTTGTGGGTCCTTTTAGATCTAAAACATAAGAATATGTCTCTCCAGAAAGACAGAACTGTTGAAAGAGAGATATTTTATAGACTTAGATCTTGTGATTCTGACGTCTGACACATGTGAAGTCTGTAGGGCAGGCTAGCAGGTGGGAAACTCACATAACATTTCTTTATGTTTCCTAACAATTTTCATTTTAGTTAAACTCAACATGTAGAAATTATTCACAATAATGGAGTTTGGTGTGATACATCACAGTACAGACACAGTGCGTGCTAATCACCCCAGCACCGCGTGCTGCACCCCTTTTCCCATCTCTAGCAAACCCTACTGCATGTTCAGGTTGCCTGTTTCTTAAGCTTTCCCAAAGGAGACAACACATGCGGTACTTCACATTAGGGCCTGGCTCATGCCACTTAACAAAATGCCCTCTAGTGCAAGCAAATAGTGTCTAAGATTTTCTTAAAAGTTTAAAATGTTAGATTAGTACAGATAAATCTGAGAAATAGCTTAAGAAAAGTACCAAAATATGTGAATACTTTACAGAGAGAAGTATAAAATTTTTCCAACATTTTCATGTAACAGGACTTTCATATAGTGGAGTACATCACACTCAATGATGAGTAACAGAGAAACTTAAAACCCTCAATTTCCTTAAATTCCTTATTGCAGAAAAAATATTTCAAGCCAACGTGGGCTAGTATCTTCTGGATCCTCATTTACATTTCAGAACATTGAAACAGAAACAGAGAAGAGAGACAGGAGGACAGAGAGACAGACAGAGAGAGACAGAGACAGACAGAGACTGAGACAAAGAGAGATAAAGACAGAAAGAAAACCCTAACAAACACACATAAGCAAACAAATTTAAGCATCAAGGCATAATCCTGAGGGAGACTGGACACTGTTGAACTTCTGCTTGTGTTTCAGTAGGGGAAGGGGAGTAGGTGGAAACTGAGCCTTACAAAATTGATCCTTCATAGACTGAGTTAGAGGAAAGTTTTAAAATTCCTTCCTCTACAACAAAGCACAGTTTGGCATTGCATGTCACACCAGAGAAGTTCATAGCCCAGGACAACATTGGAAAAGCAGGAAATTGGAGATATTATGGATTTGGAGACTGACCCAATCAGCACTTGAAACCACTCTGGTGGGTAAGGACTGACTTTCAATACAAGCACTATTTTGACAAAACATAAAGAGTGCACTCGAAAGCAAATCGCGAATATAAGAGTAAACAGCGTGTGGTAGCATTAGTTATTCCACAATGAAAGAAGAATCTACCCTTCAGCCTCATGGGACTCTGTTCATCAGGTCCCTGGTCTGGGATGTAGAAATTGAGGTACATATCCAAGATAATCCAAGAACCAAGGACATGACCCCTAGCAGGATGGAAGGGATCTAGAGAATTATTTTCTGCACCTGGGCAGAGGTTTCCAAATGTGACTTCTGCTGACTGTGAAGTAGTCCTGTCAGAACTAAGTGAATAACTTTATCTGAGTTCCTTGGTTCAGGGGAAGGGAGCAGAGAGAACTGGGGTAGACTTGGGGTTAAGGCGGAGCAGAGACAAGGGACTGAGGAAGCCCTACCACAGAGGGAGGGTCAGCAAACTACCCAGATCTACTCCTGTTGTGAGCCCTGGAGCACACAAGGGGCTGAATTGTTACAGTGAGCCTCAGACTCCAAGGGAATGGGATCAAGTCCATACAGAAAGGTGACTCCAGCTCCACCAGGAACAAGAGGCTCAGACTCCATCCATGTTGTTAAGTGGATGGACGGGACCTTGAACAATCCTTTTTGCTCCTGCTGTGAGTGCTGGGAGACCCCTGGAATATATCCAAACATGTTCACTGACTGCAGTGGCCTAAGGTAAGAGCTACTGAGGGAGCTGCTTCAGCTGAGGGGGATATTGTGGGTGGCCTCAGTTGGTGCCCAAGGTGACAGACATTTGGGGAAATGGGGAAGCTCACCTGTAAGAGAGGGTCCCCCCAAAATTCATATCTGCGTCTGTAAAGAGCCTTGTACCAGGAAAGAACTATTATAATTTATGTCTGGATGTCTCTGCAAGCCTCATGCCATCATAAGTGGAACTTTTGCAGAGGTGGCTGAATGTAAAATGGGTTACTAATTTATGGTGAGATTATAGGTTTCTGGGTGCTAGGATTAAGAATGGGTGATTATTATATCAGTACACTGACTGGTTTGGCATTGTCATGATCCTGGTCATGTGGGTCAGTGTAAGGGACAGAAAGAGGCTTATCTCATCTCTTGCTTGCTTTTGCTGTGCTGCCTTCAGCCCACCATGAGCCCCTGTGATTTACCTGCTATGCCGCTCTGCCTTTCAGCCAGCTGAATATGAACGGAAACCTCTGGAAAGTGTAAGATGAGTAATGCTGTATTCTTTTAAATTTTTCTGCCTTTTTTTTGTCTCAGCAATGAAAAAGTAGCACTCCCACCATCACCTAGTTTGTATTGGTACCTGGAATCCATCCTGCTTAACCTGGCCTTAGTTAAGTATAAGTATTCATTTGTGCACACTGAAGTCCATTCTCTTTTTGGCTACTGCTAAAGAATACCTTTCACTCACCTCCTCTTGCCAGTGTTCCCTTAGCATCCTCTACTTTGGTGTGCTAATATTTGAAATCACGAGCTTCACACTCTTATGATTTCTGTGAAGAAACAGGTTCTAGTGGGTATCCTAGCCTTGTTTACAATCTGTGGGCTTGCTCATCTGAGCAGGTGCAATAACCAGGCTTCACTTTTAATAACGTAAGATTGATGAAGTAGGCAGTCATGTGCCAGGTATGTGTAATGTTTCCATATAGGGCAAGCTTTCAATGAACCTCAGCACTGCTTTCCATATTGCCTGTACTAACATGAAAGTAAGAAGATAAATTTATAGAGCAGGATGTGCTTTGATGAGATTGTTCAATGTCTGCTCAGTGGAGCAAGATTTGTACAAAGGCCTCAACACATTGAAAAGGGAGAAGTAAAAGTACTTTTAAAAATCATAGGGCCAGGGATATAGCTTAGTGGCATAAGGGCCTGCCTGGCAAGCACAAGCTCTTGAGTTTGATTTCTGCTACCAAAAAAAGAAAAGAATAACATATAAGGATAAATTTCTGTTGTTAAAAATGTTCTAGCTCCAGGCTTAGGAGTGCAAGCCTGGGGGATGGAGGATCACTGCAAGTTTGAGGCCAGCCTGGGTTGCATAATGAGTTCAATTCCAGCCTGAACTATACAGTGAGCCTGTGTCTCTAAAACATGTTCTAGACCACATGATTCAGTTTAGAGAGATCACTGGATACAAGATTATTATATTTGCATTTTATACTGAAAATTAAAAATTATAAATTGATATTGAGCTGCATGATTTAAAATAAAACTGCCTTAAAGAATCCAGATTTACACTGTTGTTAGCTCTGCACTCCTGGGAGGAATTCTTTTGTGAGGTCAGGATTTTACATCAGGGACACAGAGTACAGAGTCAGAGCCCTGTGCTGAGGGCCTGCCCTCAGGAAGGAAGAATGGAGAGGACCTGGGCTCAGTTAGGTCAAGTTGAAGGTTATAGGAAGAGGGAGGAAGCCTCACCACAGAGAGAGGATCCTGGAACATTCAACAACAGCCTGTGCCTACTCTAAGAAAGTAAAATGTAAATAAGATAAGATGAGCAATAGATACTGAGAAAGGGAAGGAAACTGCTCAAAAGGAAAGGGTAACTGTGGTAGAGGAAAGTAGAAAAAAAGGAAGGGAAAATTATATACATGATAAGTACTGTAATTACTACTAATTCTTTGTAGATCATTGAAAAGATTGGTTTGCGCTTATATTGGTTGATTAATTTTGTATGCCTATGTCTTCTAATCTGAGCAAATATGATGATTTTATCCACTATATTAACCATTCCTAATGTCTTATTATCCTGTTTGGAAACTCTATACCAATGTCTTTATTTCTTTTTTGTCTTTCTTTCCTTAAAATAAAATAAACAACAGCCGCTGTGCTTTCCATGCAACAGGAGGTACAGAACTTTCAGGAGAGCACTAAATTTTCCCTCAGTGTCCCCTGAGAGGATATCAGCCTTGTCTTGAGGACAAAACTGCAGGTGACAGGAGCAGAGAGAGGCTGGGTTCAGTTAGTTCCAGGTGAGTGGCTGTTTTGCTACTTAGCAATGTTCTAGAAACACCTCTCTTGTGGGACCTGCACTTCTCAGGGTAGAATTCTCAGGAGAGCTCCTACTGTCTCCTCCATAGGAACTGAGAGTCAGAGCCTTTTACTAACGACTTGGATGTGGGAGGAGCATAATATCTGGCATGAGGTAGGTCAAAGGTTGCCTGTGTCAGTGGAACAATATCTCAGAACAGCATCCTTTTCCCTCAGAGCCCCAGGAGAGGAGGGTCAGGATCTAGTTTTGAGGACTGAGCTTCAAGTGGGAGGATCAGAGGGGCCTTTGCTAGGTTAGGTCAAGATGAGACCCTGAGTGCACCCCGAGGAAGCTCCAAGCCAGGGAGCAGGACCCCAGAGAACTCAAATCTATCTCTGCTACAGCCCAGCAATCTTGAGGGAGGATTTTGAGGACATCACCCTTATTTCCATCAGGGCACCAGGAGAGGAGAGCCAGAGCCTTGCTCTGAGACCTGTGCTTCAGGTCTAGGCAGCAGAGAGGACTGGGTTCAGTTAGGTCACTGTGAGAGGCAGGGGGCTCCTGTCGCATTTTGTTGTTGGTTTAGTGCATGGTGAGTGGCATGGGTCTAGCTTCCACCTTCTATATGTAGATAGCCCATTTTCCCAGCACTAGCTGTGTAAGAGGCTACCTTTCTTCCAGGGAAACTACTTGGCTCCCTTGCCAAAGACCAGTTACCTGAGGTTGTTTGGTGTTGCTTCGGTACCCTCTATACTGTCCCATTCATCCAGAAGTCATTTCTCACCTGTACTGTGCTCTTTATATTGCCAAGTTTGTATTTCAATTTGAAGCCTGGTATTGTGATGCTCCAGCCTTAACCTGGTTGGCTAGAATTGCTTTAGTTGTTCCAGCTCTCTTCTGGTTCCATATGAATTGTAGGATTGTATTATATGGTTTTGTCACAAACACTAATGTTATTTCCATTGAGATTGTGTTAAATTTGAATACTAGTAGTTCTGAACTGATGACCACTTTGAGTATATGTAGTCTGTCTCTCCAGAAATGGGATATCTCTCCATATCCCAGTGTCCTCTTCAATCTCATTTTTTGAGTACTCTATTTTTCCTTGTTGAGGCCTTTTCCTCCCAGGTTAGGTTAATACCTTTTATTTAATGTTTCTTGATACTGTTGTAAAAGGTATTATTTCACTCATTTCTTTCACCATGAGCTTATTACTGGTGGACAACAATACTATTTATTGTTTTGTGTTGACTTTGTAACTTTCCACACTAGTGAATTTAGCTATTAATTTTTGGAGTTTTTGGTAGATTTGGGGGCATCTTCTGTATAGAGTCTCATATCATATTTTTCCCTTTCCTTTACATGTCTTTAATTTCTGTCACTTGCCTGACAATTCTAGCTGATGTGTTGAGATTTATACAATACATCGATAGTGACAGCAGAAATCCTTGTCTTGTTACTGACTGTAGAGGAAAATCTTTCCATTTATCACCATTTAGTATGCATTTAGTCATTGGTTGTTCATAGATCATTTATGAGATTGAAATGTGGTTCTATTCTACTAATTTCTTTTAAAGATTCTCACCATAAGCAGACCTTTGTTGTCAAGTATTTTTTCTGCATCTATTAAGATGATTGAGTATTTTTGGTACTTGTTTCTGTTTACTCATGGCACCATTTATACATATTTTACTTGAGCAGGTTGAACCATTCCTGCATCCCTGAAATGAAGCTACTGGGTCAAGATGTATGATCTTCTTGAAGATTTTGTGCATTCCATTTACTACTGTTTAATTGATGATATTTACATGTATCATCATTAAAGAGATTGACCTGTACCTTTCTTTGCTTTGCTTCTTTTCTTTTCTCTATTGGATTGTCTCCCTTTCTTGATGATCAGGGTAATGCCTGTTTTCAAGAATCACTTTTGAATTTGGCAGTGAAACCATTTGGACCTCAGTTTTTCATATATATATATATATATATATATATATATATATATATATATTTCAACTTCATTCCCTGATAATAGAAGCATGTGCTTGTACTCAAGCCTTGGAACGGAAATATTATCAACTACTTCCTAGGCTTTCTCTTCCTCCTATTCGAAATCCAGGCTACTCCAAAGAGAGTACTGAAGCTGCAACACAAAGATGTACACAGGATTCTCAGAGTGTCTTCTCTGTCCCACTACCATGTCCTTCACTCAGAGGAACCAATCAAAGGAAGGTCCCAGCAGGCAAGAAGAGTAGGGTTTATGCAATTCGCAGGACTTGCTAGCCCATTTTATCCTATAACATTTGTCACGAGATCACATGTTCACTGGATTGTTGCAGATTCTGCTCCTTAAATATCAAAAGAAGCAATTGATCTCTACGCTAGAATTGATATACTGTGTGGATCACAGTTTCAACCAGCACTTCCCTCAGATGCTCAGGGAATTCCATAAGTATCTGTGAGTTCTTTTGCATGGATGTGTGGGAAGTGGATCGCCATGGGCAAACATATGTCCTTGTCCCTGTCTTCGACGTCACTTGTAATGCCATGCTGGAGATGATAACCAGATCATTCAAAAAAAGCACTGATACTGATCCTATCATCTTCTTGAAGGACAATGGTGCCAGTGAGTAGGACATAAGGGAAGTACTGAGAACCCGGGAAATGTTACCTCAGTCGGAGCAATTTGTTCCTGAAGAGACTTGGAAGTTCATAATGGAGAATTTGGTACAGGAAGGGTACATAGATTATCAGCAAGTGACCAATACTGATCCTGCTCAGTAAGTTCCTGTGAGGTACAAGGATCTATGGTGAAGCCAGCAAGATGGAAGTCCTAGAACATTTGGCCAGGGTTTATAGGACAGGTCCAAAGCCAACACGAGGTCAATGAGAAGAGGCTTTGAGTGAGGAACAAGAGGCTGCACATTTTGGGTTACTTTAGAGTATGGTGAGAGATGTGGTTTCAGGTTCAACATTTGGCATTTGGATAGGCAGATCTTACACCATTTGTTAAAGAGATTTTGTTCATTTGCTCCATTAACAGTATTTTGTCCCGTTGTCAAAGAAAGATAGATGTGTTGCCATGAACTATTTCTGTTTCTCCCTATTCTACCCTGTTGATGTACAAGTCCGGTTTTGTTTTGTGTTGCTTTGCTTTTGCCAGTACCATGTTGTTTTTATCAGTGTAGCTCTTTAGTATACCTTGAAGTCTGAGACTGTGATGCCCTGTGCCTTGCTCTTGCTTCCCAGAGTTGTTTTGCTCTTCTAGATCTCTTCTGATCCCATATGAATATTTGAGTTATTTCCTCTTGTTCTTCGAGGAACACTGTGGGTATTTTAATTGAGATTGCATTCAATCTGTATAATACATTTGACCCTTTTTGACTGTATCAATTCTGCCTATACAGGAACAGAGGACTTCTTTGTATTTTCTGATATCCTTCTTAATCACCTTTTCAGACTAAGGTTATTGTCCCTGTAATCATTCTTCTTTCCCTTGGTTAGATTAATTCCTACGGATTGAAGATTTATAATGCTATAGTAAAAGTTCTGTTTGCCTAAATCCTTTCAATGTCAGATTCTTATTGGTGTGTAAGAGCAGTATTGATTTTTCGTTGCTGACTTTGTAACCTGCTGAATTTGTTTGTTGATTGTAGGAATCTTTTGTTGTAGTTTCTGGGGTCTTCAAGGGAAAGTATCATGTCATTTGCCAATGAAAATAATTTAGCTTGTTTCTTTCCCATTCAGATTACATTCATTTCTTTCTGCTGCCTCATTGTTCAGTCTAATGTTTTGAGAGCCATATTCAAAAAGATTGATAATAGTGGATATCCTCGTTATTTTTTTCGCCTGAATTCAGTGATAAGACATCTTACCCCAGTTTTTTATGATGTTAGCTGTTGGTTTGTCACAGATGGCTTTAATCTGATTGAGATAAGTTTCTTCTGTGCCTGTTTTCTTCAGGGCTTTTATCATGAATGGATGGTGGATTTTGTCTCTGTCTGTGAATATGATCATGCAATTTTTGTACTTGAATCTGTTTATGTAATATGTTACATACATTGAGTTGCACATGGTGAATGACCTCTGCTTCTTGGAATGAATCCTAGTTGATCAAGATGTGTTCATTTTTTAATGATTTCCTGCTTGCTATTTGCCAGGACCTCATTGAGGAATTTTAAATCTGTGTACCTTAAAACTTTGACCTGTATCTCTTTATTTTGGTTCTGTCCATTTCTTATTTGGGAAGCAGGGTAATGCTGTCTTCCAGGAATAACTTTGGATGCACTCCTTCCCTTTCCATCTCAGAAAACATTTTGAGGAATATTGGCTCTGGATCTTGAATAAAGCTCTGGTAGATTTCAACAGTGCCCAATCCACTGGGCATTTCTTAGTTGTTATTTATTATTGTTTTCTCAATTTGATGGAGAGATGCTGGACTATTCAAATGTTTGTGTTGTGCACCCTTTGACAGCTCACCTGATCAAGTGGAGAACTGTAGACCAGACAAAATATTTATATGATCTTTTCTTAGTTTTAGCAGTGCATATTGCATGAGAATTCACACATTTCCTCTAAATTATCCATTTAATTCAAGTAGGGATTCTTAAAGCAGCTACCAAAGATCGTTGGAATTTTGGCAGAATCTGTTGTGATTTAGCCTTTTTCCTATCTGATTGCATGTACTTGAATTTTTATTTCCTTTTTTGATTATATTAGCTAGGGTTTTGTCATGTTTATCTTTTCAAAGACCAGTTCTTCAGTTCATTTATTCTTTGGACTTTTTAGACTCAATTTCATAATTCCTGATTGGTATTTCATAATTCCTGATTGGTTTTTGTAATTTTCTTCTTCATAATAGCTCTGAATTTGGATTGTTCTCATTTTTCTAGCACCTCGAATATACATTAAGGATTTTTTGTTTTGATAGTTCTCTGTTTTTCTGATGTGGACATTAATACATATACATTTTCATCTTAGTACTACTTTCATTGTGTCCTATATGTTGGGGTGAGTTGTAGTGACTTTGTCATTTGATTGTAGACCTGTAAAGAGTTCCATCTAGGAATGGAATATACATTCTCATGTGCACCCAATGGGTGTGATCTATTTTGGAGCAAGTTCTGTGTGCTGTAGAGCAGAACATGTATACTGTTGTTGGGTGGCTGTAGATATCTGTCAAGCTCATTCATTCAAAGGTGTGGTGGAACTCTGTTATTTCTTTATTAATTTACTTTACAGTAGATTGATCTACTTATGACACTGGGGTATCCTCACAGTTGGATATATAAGTCCCTGACTTACTCTCCACTTGCAGACAAATTGTGGAAGAAGGTGACATGTTCTCAGACATTGTCATAGTTGAACTGCTGTGTGCTTACTGTGCAGTGAGAGTGTACAGTAGTACAGTACAGTCAAGAACTCACTGTGTGTGTTTGTTTGTGTTTCTCTTGAAAATGAAAATTGAACTCATGATCTCCAGCTTGCCAGTCAGGCACCAAGCTGCTGAGCTATCTTCTCAGCCCTTGTGTTTCGTTTGTTTTATGCTTTAAATTGTACATTTGTGCCAAAGTTGTAAAAGACTCACTTCTTGGTCTTACACATGAATCCAACTTGTGAGCATCCACCCAGGGAGAAAATGGCTTCGAAGTCAGGGATTTATTTTCTTTTTTATAATTGTGTTGTTATTTCTCTGACATTTGATGTGGATTAGTGTTTATTTCATAAAGTTGGGTATGCTGTAGTCTGTTACGAATGTGATCATAATTATTATTGTAAGTGCTCCTTTAACCAATATGTAGTGACCTGCTTTCTCCTGATCAGCTTTGACTTCAAATTCATTTGGTTTGAAATCAAGATAGCTACTTCAGCTTTTCTCTGGATTTCTGCTGCATGAACTATTGCTTTCCATCCTTTGATTTCCAATCTGTGATTTTTAAATTAAATATGTTTCCTGTGTACTCTACATTTTTGGGTTTTGTTTCTTGATTTATTCAGTCAATATTTGTCATTTGGAGAATTGACAATTTCCATGGAGAGTTATTCCTGGAAGGCACTGACATTCCTGTAATTGGATTATTTCCCCATTGCTCATTTCCTTATATGTACATTTTTCATTATCCTTGGACGCATCCTGCCAAATGTACTCATTATATTTGACTTACTGGCATTGTTGTTTCATTGTCTCTGTCCAGCATGTCCTTGAGTGTACTTTTGTGATGCTGCTTTCATGGTCATGAATTTCTTTAGGTCTTTTTGTCATGGACAGAATTTTATTTCTTCAGAAGTGTTCAATTAAATTCTTCAAGACATATACATCTGAACTGGAGTTTGTTTTACTTTAGGACTTTGAACACTTCACTTCAAACCCTCCTGGCCCTTAAGGTTTGTGTTGAGAATTCTTCAGTTATTCTAGTCAGTTTACCTATGTACTATTCATGTATGTTCTAATGTTTAAGATTTTGTCCCTATGTGGGACTTGTGTCATTTGGAAAATATTATGTGGAGAGTTTCTCTTTTGGTTATGGCTATTTGTTGTTATACATGTTAACTGTATGTTTAGCAATGTATCATCATATACGAAGTTATCTGATAGTATTTCTGTAACATTTTTCTACCATTTGTAGTATTTTCTGATTTGTTCATGTATTTGTATTATTCTGTGATTGATCTTTTTTTTCACCTAACAGTTATTAATCCATTTTTGATGTTTTCTTGGGGATTTTAATGTGTCTTTGAGTACTTTCTCATTGAGAGCATCCCTACATTCTCATTCAGAAATTCTGTCCTCTCATTGGTTGCTTTTCTTGCCCATAGTTTTGATATAATTCTTAATCTCTTTCATGATTATTATACTTTCTTGGACTCTACTTTTTGATCAACTGTTCATTTAAGTTTTCCAATGTTTCCATTAGCTCAACTACCTTTGTATTATTCTGTTCTAAAAGCTCCATGACCAATATCCTGGGTACTTCCCAGAAAAAGTGAAAAAAATCATAACATAGCGATATATGGGCATCCATGTTCATAGCAGCACAATTTGACATAGCAAAATTTTGGAAACAATGCAAATATCTGTCAAATGAGGAATGCATAAGAAAAGTGTATTTTTTATGCAGTGGAATATTACTCAGGTGTAAAATAAGATAAACTCTAGGCTTTTATAGATAAATCGATGCAACTAGAGATCATACTTGTAAGCAAAATCAATCAGACCCGCATTTGTAAACACAGTCTTGTCTCCCTAGTATAAGAACCCGAAAGAGTAAATAAAACTGAAAGGTACAATAGATATTGTGAAAATAAAAGTAACTGCTTAATAGGAAAGAACAACTGGCATGAGGGAAAGAAAGAAGAAAGGGAAATATATTTATATAAAAACACACAAGACAGCTAAGATCATTGTGCTACTAATATCTATTGGTTTATTGAAAGGAACAGTTAACGGTTAACTGTTTGATAAAGCTTGCATGCCTATACCTAGTAATCTGAGCAACTACACTGAAGATAACACTAAGTAATACAATAACCACTGTCAATAATAATCTTGTTTTGAAATAACCTTCCTATCACCTTGCTTTGAAATTCTGTATGTTTGTATAGTTTTTGTGTTGTTTGGTGTGTTCATTGTTAATGTTATTTTATCATTTTCTCTTTAAAATAAAAAGAATAAAAGCTCTTTGATAGTTTTGGTCATTATTTCCCTTATCTGTTTAGTTATATCTTCTGAGACTGTGCCTAGTACTTATTAGATTTGTTTTCTAACCTCCTCTGTTATGTTTCCAATAACTTGTGAGTGTTGTTTATAATCTTCTTCCTCTCAATCCTCCTTGGATTGGCTTTGGGTGAGTTGAGAGTTCTGGCTGTCATTTTGTTTACTTCTTGTGATTGTATGGCTTTTTTGTTTGTAGGTATTCTGTGCTACTGTTGGTGGCACTTACACTTGAAAGACTTTGCTGCTAGCATAGTGATCGCTTTAGTTAGTCTACTTTACAGTGATGTAATGTGGGCAAGGCTGTCTATAGTCAGCTGACTCCTAAACTCCAACCACTTGTCTTAATTTGCTAGTGGGTTATGGAGGCTAACTGGCCATATACTAAGTTTCCAACACATACTGGAGTATTATTAATGTCCAAAAAGGTCGTCTGACTTTTGGCATAGAAAGAAAACCAATCAACCACAGCATTTATGTGACCCTGGCAGTTTCACGCAAATCACCTACTGTGAAGTTGTCTGAGGCAAATTACACCTTAACATATTAAAGAAACCAATTAGGTATAATCCTTAACCATAGAAAAAATCAACTATTATTGTATAAACATTAAGGCAAACCCAGATATTGCCACATAGCTAACATGAAGTAAATGTGACAGTGATGGCTTTGCTACCAGTAGTTAGAAAGATTTTCATAGAAGTTTTATAGAGTTAATCTTCTAAATATGATTAAAACTTAATGGTTATATAATTAGAGATGCATGTAGTAGAAGAAGGGGGACTAACAAAAGAAAATTTTAAAAATTAAACATGAGCATATGAGAAAGAGGAGAAAAACAGAGGCACAAGGGATCCTAACCATGACTAGAAGGATGTTTATAAAATTAGTAAAGGCAAGGAAAAAAAGCAGAACTGAAAGTTAGCAGAATAGGAGGAGCAAATATTAGAAATGATATGGATAATAAAATTTTTTAAATATATAAAAGGAAACATTTAATGGGAAAGAGATCAAATTGAAAAAAGATAAAAGAAAATGAAACAAGAAGAAAAACAAAATATTTCTTGGTGATGCTCAAGGAATAGTTTCCTTTCTTAATGTGGAATTTTGGAGTCTCGAAGTTCTTGATTTTCTGAGGCCCCCTGTGGTTTTCCCAGATTGTGAGGCCTCCCAGTCATGCAGTGCTGCCGCTCACACTGGTGAATAAGGGAGTCAGCAGACCTCAGATCCATGCTGGAGGCCGGCAGAAGGGCAAGAGCTTGAATACTCAAGGCTGAGACTTTCAAGTCCAGAACAACTCAGGCTGGGCCTGGCCTTGGGCTGTAAGTGACAGGGTGTGTCCTTCTCACCTGGATCCTAAGCAGTCAGGGGACCTTTCCCAGCCTGCTCCCTGCCCAGACATGTTCCCTGTTGCTGTCACTCATACAGTCACTGTGGGCAGTTGGCACTGAAGTGAAGCCCTGCTAGTTCTAAGAATGCTTTTTTTTTTGGTACCAGGAATCCAACTCAGGACCTTGCACTTGTCAAGCAGACACTTGTGCCACTGAGCTATATCCCCGGCCCACCCATTCCAATTCTGAGTCCCTGGGTCAAACAATTAAGCCTTCGTCCCACTGAGTACCATGCTCACTCTCTCCAGGGCTAGAGAAGCATCTCTATTCAGGAAAATGTCCAACTTTACCTGTCCAGCTGAGCTCTACACTGACCCTGCAGATGTCAGCAACCTCCGGTCCACAAATCCGGAGCTTCACCCTAGGACTCTCTGCAGTTCTCGGGTTTTTCTTCGATTCTACAAACTCAGTCACCTTTTGATATGAGCTGGAAAGCAGGAAGAAAGTCTCGACTGTTTAGTACCCTCTCCACATTATAGTCTTTCTCTTCAACCTCACTGTACTTCTTAAATTTCTTCTCAGTCGCTTCCTGATTCCTTGGCACCTTCTCTCAATTTCTCTTTTATTTTCCTGGCTCAGGTTGTTATTTTTCAGAGTCTGGATTCTGAATCTGTGGGAGACTCAATTGCTGCTGCTCACCATTGCTTCATTTTCCAGCACAGAACACCTGAAAGTAACCCACATTCACATAAAGAAGGTCACGTACAGAGCCTGGTTCCCCGGTTCTCACTCTGGTATTCCAGTGAGAGTAACTTTATGTGAATTGCTGTCATTTATGCTAAGAATTGGGGACAGAAACAATCAGGAAGGTGAGAACCTTAGTCCAAGAGGTGACACAGGTCAATAGAGGGACCTTCATATAGTCAGCAAAAGTAGGACCCCATGGGCTGGACAGTAAAAGCTGTGCACACTTCTAGAGGATGACAGGAATCCTCTGTTCAGTAACCCTAGACCCCACAGAGTGTGCCTGCTCCCTAGGTCAGCTATAAGTGGACCTAGTTGCGTGCAAAACCTCTACCACAGGTAGGAAGGGAATCATGGGCAAGATGAAGTTGTGGTCTCCAAGGGAGAAATCAGCTCACCTCAGGTGGGATGAGGTTGAGGGAGGGCAGGGAGCAAAAGGAGGATAATTAAGCATGTAGGGTGCTTTCCTTAGGCTCTCATTGCTGAGACACAATACTTGGCATCTGCCCTCTATTAGAAGAAAAGTTGCCTTGGGCCCACAATTTATAGGGTTTTCACTAGACAGTCAGCCAGCTATAATGCAGAATAGTAGAGTGGAAAGGCCTGGAAGGATCAAACCTGCCGAGTGCAAGTCCTTCAGGGAGCAGAAGTTGAAATGCAGAGCCAGGTGGGGAGGTATAAACTTTTCAGTCACACCCAATGACGTTCCTTTCTTTGCAGGTGCTGTGACATGAAAGCAAAGGAGCAGTAAGCCCCATAATCCTGACACCTTCCATAGGTCCTCGCTATGCGCCAATGTGCCTTTAAGAGATCTAGGACATAATCAGGGTCCCACACCACAGTGAGATATGCACAGATCTTGCTGTCAGCATTGACAGCCCCATGGGGCAATGAGAGGAAGGCTATCTGCTCACTTACTGAGAGTCCTCAGAATTTCATGGGGGTGACAATCTAGCTCTGAGACATGTGTACAGGTTTTCCTCAGGGAACCCCATCCGGTCAGGAGACACAGGTGTCCCAGGATCGTCTAAGAGTCAAGATAAGACACTAAGGAAGGCTTTAAGATGCTTCTGACCTGAACACAGAGGAGATGGTGCTCCGCAGATTTTACCTTGGTTCTTTGATCATCTGATAAACCATGGGCAGTGCTTTCAGGCTGAGGCTGCTCTCTTATTTCTGTACCTTTGATCTCAGGAATCCGAGGGCCTTGGTGAGAGGGAGGTGGGGCAAGGAGAGCAGCAAGAGGATCCCGTCCCTGTCAGGAGTCTAGATTTGGGCAAAGTGAAGCCCCTCAAGTCAATATACTGCACAACTGCCTCCACCTGTTTCTTTGTTACCTGTCCTCAGACCCAGGAAACAGATGAAGTGGACTCCTGCTTGCCCTCTTGCAATGCCTCAGGAAAAAAGGGCTGTTATTTCAAGAAGGGGGTGGCTGACCATCACCAGGGGGTTCCAGAACAGATTATGAATATGAGAAAGGAGCAGGTTACCTTTCCCAGGACACATGGAACCAACAGAATTCGCCCACCTCCACCTGTAACTTCCAGGCAGCTGTGTCCAGATGTGTGTCCCCTCATAGAATTTTGTTCTCTCTCATGACAGACATTTTTTCTAAAAGTCTACCTCAAGCAGCAGAGAGTAGGGAATCTGCTTAAGGTCAGTTGAGGAACTGCTTAAGGACTGCTTAGGACAGTTGCGGGCTCTGCATGAACAGAGAGGTGACCATCCACCAGAAGAGTGGGAAAACAAAAGTCAATTCCATCCCGCATGTGAGGTCTGGGGGAGCAGGACTGTGATTGAGGTCTGCAGCCTGAGGGCCCCCACGTCTGTTACAGGAGCTCCAGGAAGCAGGCAGGAAGGTCTTGTTGTGAAGCAGGGTCCTCAGCTCACACAGCAGAGGAGACCCAGGCTGTGTCAGGAGTCAAGGTGAGGTGTATGCCCTGATGAGTTCCTAGGGTTCCACCTGTCCCAGAGAAGAACACCTCATAGTCCCCAGGATCCATATGCCTTACCCTCTTCCCTACAGCCTTGTCCTCTGCAGTTCAACTGCAGCCTGAGAAGCAGCCTCAATTCATGTCCCAGGATTGTGGGAACAGCACGTCTGGAGGACAGGAGCTCTGAAACCCTAGTACATCACCCAACTGAAGACCTGTAATGAAATTTATGAGAGGCAAGAAGTGTGTTGTGCTCAGCTGAGAACGCTAACACTCTTCCTCTCTCCACTAGGCCTCTGGGTCTTCAACAACAAGCTCTTGCTGTCGACAGGGTGCACCAAGATGCCTCGTGGTCAGGGCATCCAAGACAGAAAGCATCCGAGTGACCATCCCGCTCAAAGTAGTTCAAGGGTCCCCATGAGTGTGCAGATCCTCAAGGATGAGAAGGAAGCAGCAGCCAATGCTTCCTCTTCATCATCTTCCTCCTATGCTTCAGTGGGGTCACAGCAAGAGCCTGAGCTTGGCACAGTATGTTGTCCTCAGAATCCTCGGGGCATCTTTTCTCTCCCCACTGCCATGGGTTCCCCTCCAAGGAGCCAGTGCTCTCAGGGATCCAGTAGGCAAGGAAGGAGCAGGTTCCCTTTCCCAGAGTACATGGAACCCACAGAATTCCCCGACCTCCACCAGTTGCCTCCTTGCAGCTGTGCCCAGAGATGTGTCCCCTCACAGACTTGTGTTCTCTCTCAGGAGACACATTTTCTAAGAGTTTACCTCAGGAAAGCAAACTTAAGTAACTGCAGCCTGAGAAGCAGCCTCACTTCATGTCCCAGGACTGAGAGGAGGGTTCAAGTTCCTCCCTACAAGGGAAGAATGCCCCTCAGATAATGCAGCATGAGCTCCTAAATGACAAGAAATTGCTGCCATTCCTCCTCCACAAGTATCAACAGCAGGAACAGGACACCATGAAAGAAATGCTGTGCATTGTGGACCATGATTACCATATGCACTGCCCTCTGATCTTTGTCCTCCTCTGTGAGTGCATGTATCTGAATTTTGGTATTATATGAGGGAAGGGGATGTCCCTGAACACACCTATGAGCTTGTGCCCATCTTGAACTACTAAATAATAAGGTCCAAATCTGTCTCAAAGCAGAGTTCCTGATAGTCATCCTAAGTATAGTCATTACAAAGGGCAATTTTAACTTAAATCATATTTGATGTGCTTGGGCGACCATTTTCTGTGTGACCACTTACAGGGACACTAGCCATTCCTCATCTGTTAGACACATTTCCGCAGGAGATGCTGCAGGACAACTGTGTTAATCCTCACGTGCTCTTCTTATAGCCCACAGACTTCTCTGTGTGCACACCAGGAATCTCAGCCATGCGTGTTTGCTTCCTATGACAAAAGAAAGCCTATTTTGCACACTGGAGGTCCTGGGCACGAACCGCCCCACAAGTGCTCACTGCAAAGTTTCCTTCATGTTGCTCACAGTCCTTGGGCATTTGAGATGCATCTACCCATCCGGTGGCAGCTGTGTTGTCCTCTCCATTGTGCATGGCAGGTGTGGCCAAAATCACCCAAATCCGTGTGCTGACTGGAGGATTCCTCTTCCCGCTGCTGTGCCCCATTTGGGCGCCCTCTGCTGGGCCGATCTGGCCTCAGCCTGCCCAGCTCAGAACGTTATGCTCTGTGTCCTTGCTGCCACCCACTCAGCACAAGACAGGACTAGGTGCTGATGGGAACATGCACATACCACCACCTGAGGATGCATGATAATAATAATGTCCATAGTCCCTCCTATGTGGCACCAGAAGCCCGAGGGATTTGCACAAGTGAAAAGCACCATGAACACATTATTGTTTCCATGTGAGAATATCACACAGATTCAGTGTAGGAGTTGAGCTGAAAGCAGGCACTGCATAGCCCCTTAGCACAGACAGGAGCCTTAATCTGAATTGACATTGCTAAAAAGGAGAGAAGTCAAACTGCTAATTTCATACAAAATTCACAATCTTCAGGAAGTCCTGCTCAAAGAGTCTAGTTGATTCCTAAAACAGGTCTCATAAGAAAGGGCAGTGTGCTAACACTGTACCCTTAATTGCTACTGGTATTTACACCCCAAAGGAAGTCTCCTGCCATTCTAGGCCACCCTAGTCTCACTCAGTACCTTTGCAGTCCGTGGCACATTTACAAACCACTCAGGGGCATATGCTTAGAGTCATCTTCTCCCAGATTCCCAAATCTAAAGAACCCATATATATTTTTAGATTTTTTTGTACCAGGAATCAAACTCATGACCTCAGGTTTGCCAGGAAAGCACTAATGCCTCTGATCTATATCCCCACCAGGAACCCATATATTTTTGCAAAAATAATAAAAAAGTATTTAAAGCTAACTCTGATGGGATGGAAGGGCCTATTTGCCTCAAATCACCACTTCAATTTTTAAAATTGAGCATGGGCCTTGCATAGTTCAGACCAGAGTGGAGGGGACACACACATGCCTGACATGGCCATCTCACCCTGTCCAAGTGGGTAAGGGTTTGCATAGTTCAGAAAAAATGGAGGGGAAGCACAGAGACAGTGCATATCTCCTCTCCTGCATTATCACTTCCAGCAGTCCTCACTTTATCCTCCTCTGTGCCAAGTTTGAGTCTCCTGGACATAGTGACATCTGCACATTCTGGGACTACTTTGGGCCTGAGGACAAGAGGGGGTGTTCATTATGAACTCAACAGGAACAAGTTTGGGTCAGTTGTTTATTTGTAAAAGGATATCTCTAAATGTTATGCATTCATTTTTTGTCTCTTTGAGACAGGGTCTTGCTATGCAGTTCAGGCTGGCCTTGAGCTCACTTTGTAGCCCAGGCTGGTCTCAAACTCATAATGATCCTCCTGGCTCAGTCTCTTGAGTTCAGGGATTACAGGCATGTGCCACCACTCCAGGCTTATGCATTCATTTTACATTGCCAGTCACAGTAGCTCACAAGGTGGTGTAATGTAGACCTTTCTACCTCAGGGTTTTCTGATCCTGGTCTCTAATCCCTTTCCAGCCTATGAAGAGCGACTTTGCAAATTTACTAGTGAAATCAGGTAGGACATCTCAAGGACATATTCAAGAGGATCACCAGAATGTCTCTCTGGTGAGTATAGTATAGAAGAGCATTACTGCCTTCTTACAAAGAAGAGGCTCATTGACCACTGACACAAGGACTGCTTCATGATAGCTTACTGAAAATCAATTTCGCCCTTACCATTTTGCATATTAGGCAAAAAGCAAGTGCTGTTTCTCCCTGTATATGTAGTGTCTTCTACAAAGAAGTTAAGAGACCATATCTTGGTTACTTTTCTCACATTGCTGAGGCAAAACACCTGACACCTAAAATTAAGGAAAGAAAGACTAATTTAGCTTACAGTTTGTGGAAGTCTCAGTGCACACTTGCTTGTCTCCATGGAGCGTGGCACATCACAGAAGGCAACAGTTTATGACAGCTGAAAACATCAAAAGCAACAAAAGCAAAAGCGAGGAGCAGTAGAGGGAGCCTCTTTCCCTCCCTTATGTTGTAATGCAAACTACCTGCCCCAGGGTAAGTGCAGCACTCACATCCATAATTCCAACATTGGACCATGAATCAATCATAAACTCTAAAAGCCTGCCCCGTGACTGCATGTGTGTTTGGGGGAACACACAAACAAAAACCATAACAGGATACACAGCATGGGGTTTGGAAGAGATCCTATCAGGAAAATCACAAACACTAATTCACCAACACCTTCCTCATAGTGGTGTTTGTTGTTTCCAACCCTATGATGCAGGCAACTCAAGGCCTGCAGAATAAAAAAAAAAACTCTAGCCCCACCCTCAGTGGTAAAGTGTTGAAATACCACTATCATTCAAATTCTCCAGTGGTTATTGACATGATGCTGCCAAGATGTCTAACACTTCCGTGAATGTGAGAATCTCTCCTGCTTCCCTTGTGGAGACAGATCACTTCCTTCACATCCAAACCCACCTCATCCCCGGAAACCACCAGTGCACTCATTTATATAATTCGGTCATTCAAATAATCTTATCAAATGAAGGATTACAAGGATATGTAAGGTTGGGTAATGTTTTCTTTAATATTATTATAATATTAATATAATTACCTGGAGATTCACGGAGCTCTAGAAATATATGAAGAGTCCCTTTGCAATGCTGAGCAGTAATGCAAGGGTAGGTGTATCAGGATTTTGCTTGTTGTCTAACGATTATTCCATCTAAGGGCATCTAGGCTGTTTGTTTCCAGTGCATCACTGTTACAAATCAAGCTGCCCCAAACACTCTCACACTGATATATGGTGAACATAGTTGTTGGTTCTCTGGGATAAATGCACAGCAGTGTATTTGCTAGATTGTACAGTGATTGATCGTTTCATTTTATTTAAATAGTAGACAATTTTTAGAAAAAAATTGAAAGGTATAAAAAACTGAGCAAATACATTTCTCTGCACTTCCATACCCTCCAGAAAGTTTCCTATTTAAATAACAAGTTGCATGGTTCTTTCATTTTTTTACAATTTATGATTGTCTCCAAAATCATCTGAGTAATGAAGGTAGCCAATATCCATACTGATTCACTAAACTGTTTCTTTTTCTAAAAAGATAATTAAAAAACAATAAAAATGATACTGAATTTCAAAACAAGATGATAGAAATTAACAATGGTGATTATATTGTGTATTTTTATCTTCTAAGTAGTTGCTCAGATTATCAGATATAGACATGTACGATTGATCCAACAATAGAAACACTAACTGTTCTTTCAATGAACTAATGGAAATTAGTAGTACAATTACATTAGCTACTCCAGTTTTAACTTACAAGTACTGTTTACATTAAGAATCACTCTTTGTGTGATTCGTTCTGTAGGGTTTGAAAAATACATAACATTGTGTATTCAGCACCATAACATCAAAAAAAAAAATACCAGTAACGCCTTAAGTCCTCTCTGCTAAACCAAGACACCCTTCGAATGCTGCCACCAAAACCATTTTTTTCTTTTCTACAGTTTCAATTTGTCGGCATTATGTAGTTGAAATCACACAATATGTAGTACATCCAGCCTGGCTTTAGCCTTTGATAGCTCCTTTCCATTTATTGATAACATTTTATCACAAGAAAAAGCCACAGACTGTGAATACTTTCAATTACTAAAGACATCTTGGTGGCATCCAGGTTGTGGACATTAGGAATAAAGGCATTTCACCTAAAAACAACAGGCCTCTTAGCAAGGCGGGATGGAAGTCATGGAGAAATCATATCTCCTCCCAGTTCACATGGCACCACAGACTCACAAGAAGTGAGGCTTGTGGTAGCCGAGCACTGGTGAGAGGATAATGGAGTTTGAGGTTTGCTCTGAGGCACATGATGATGGACCACAGTCATGGGGCTCCTCGCTTTCTTCATGCAGGAGATGCTTAGTCAGAGTTCATGGAAATCCTCCCAGCTGCTGCCCAGTGTTCTTCTGTTAACCTACAAACTCCAAACTTGAACTTCATTCTTTAAGGTGTGGAAAACATAAGGACTGCTCTATCAAGCTTGTGAAGAATCTGGGAATTTTGCTATGTTCCCTTTCTTTCACCATTGTTCATCCATGAAATACTCACTTTTCATTGGCATAAACTATGTGATTTGTGAAATTTACTTTGAACTCCTGCACATCACCATACAAAACATTGCTACCCCCAAAATAGAGAAAAACTGGTAAATGGGCAGCAGAACATGGTCCATCATCTGAAAGCATGTTTGAAGCCAGTAGTGGAGTAGAAAATTTAAACACTAATTGATGAAAGACCCAGTGTGGTAAGCTTGGAGAGTTAAAAAGTTACCTTTAGAGTGCAGCCCACTTCTGGGACCTCCAAGTGCCCTGAGCTGCTTGGGGACACAAGACCAGGTGGTCCATGATCATGTTCCAAGCGCAGCCAGGTTTTTGGACCCTTGATGCACTGAGCCACCTGGAGACATTGGATCAGGCCATCCACAATCTTCTAACATCACAGTTGGTTTCTGAGGGCTGAAAGTGCTAGGTACACTCCATCAACTTCCCTGGGATGTCAGACCAGGCAGCCCATCATCTGGCTGCTATTACAGTCTGCATCTGAGTCCTCTGTGTGCGCTGGTCAAGATGACTCACTAACTGCTGACACCATGATTCACATCTGGGCCCACCCCGTGTGTGCCCTGAGTTGCCAGGGGATATTCGATAATGTGGTCCCCACATTGCTGACACTGGATTTCAAGTCTGGGTTTTACACCCTGAGCTACATGGGGACACAAGACCAGGTGGCCCATGATCATGGCAACAGAGCAGCCTGCGTCTGGGGCCTGAGTGTGCCTTCAGTTTCCTAGGGGATCATTGAGTCTGCAATCAGCTATCATCTCGGATTGTGTCTGAGACATGAGAGAACTAGGTACACTCCACTAACTTCCTAGTGAGCCCACACTCAGCAGCTCATCTTGGGGGCCACTAAGTTGCAACTCTGAAAACCAGGAAAACTAGGGACACTAGTCACCTTTTGTGAGCTGCCAGGCATGAGTGAGACTGGGCAATCTGCCTCTGGTATCAAAAATGATAAGATAAAGGACTAAAATGCAATCTCAGAAGTCCACCCCACTCAGAATAAGTTCAGGAGACATTGACATAGGAGAAATTTTTAATAAAATACCTGAAATCATTGAAATAATTGCAATGGAAGTAAAGAAACAATGCAACAGGCCATAGATAAAATCAATTCAGAAATATTCTCTCAGGTAAAAAATTAAATGACAACAATAATGAAAAAATTGCACAGCACATCTAAAGAAGGGATATATAAAAAATAGATGAGCATAGGTAACTGATGGAAACATTAAATGAACAATATAAGAAGGAACTAGAATGCATGAAACAGATTCAAAGAGATATTCAGTAAATCAAAACTTTCATTGAAAAGTGGCAAAACCACTTGAATGAAGATGAAGGTTGAATTTCAGACCTTGAAGACAGCATGACAGCTAATGATTGCAAAAGGAGGATCTCTTAAAATTCACAAGCAAAAATCAATTCACCAGCTGTAAGACAAGGCAAGGAGAAATTATGTAATATTAATAGGTGTCAATGAAACAGAAGGAGGTAGCACAAATGGCATAGAAAGAATATTTGCAGAAGTAATAAGAGAAAATTTCCCAAGCATGGAAAAAGAAATTGATATTCAAGTAAGTGAGGTATAGAGAACTCCAACCAGTCATAACCAAAATAAAACTATACCCAGACATTTAATAATCAAGATCCCTGATAGCATATGAACAGAATATTAAATGCTGCTAGAGTAAAGAAACAGATCATGTATAAAGGAAAACTGACTAGATTCAAAGCAGATTTCTCAACACACACCATCCAGATGGAAGAGATTAGAGTGAAGTACTACGTGTCCTGAGACAAAACAACTTCCATCTCTGATGTTTCCTGCAAAATTATCTTTGAAATTTAGTGGAGAAAGAAAATATTTCCAAGACAAGAACAAATGAAGAACTTCTTGAATGCCAAACCAACTCTGCAAAGAGTACTAGAAGATATTCTAGACAGAGAAAAAAGTGATCACAATTTCAAGAACAGAAAAAAACTCTGAAGCAGAGAAAGGAATTAAACAGAGAGAAAAAGTAGGAAAGCAACAAGTAAATAACATGGCAAAGACAAGCAAATACATCTCATTCATAAACATTAATGTAAATAGCTTCAAATTACCAATATGCTATATACAGGAAACTCATTTTACTGAAAAAGAGCCCATAGACTGAAAGTCAAAGGATGGAAAATAATTCTCCATGCAACAGGAACCCAGAAAAATGTGGGTGTAGCTATTCTATTTACAGACAAGACAAACTTCAAACCATGAACAATCAAAAGAGATAAATAAGGTCATTACATACTCATTATGGGAATGCTGCAAGAGGAAGAGTAACTGTAATAAACATGTGCATCAAATATGGGAGCACCAAACTATATAAGACAAATCTTAATAGACACAAAAAAACAAATAATTAATAAAATTATTGTAATAGGGGACCTAAACACCCCATTGACACAGAGAGACAGGTCAACTGGACAAAATATCAGCAAAGAAATAACAGATCTCAACTAAATCTATGAACAAATATACATGATAAGTTTTTCCAGAGTGTTGCACCCCACAACATCATCATACACATTCTTCTCAGCTGCACGTGGGACATTTTCTAAAATAGACTACAATGTATACATAGAGCATACTTAACTGAATGCAAAAAATTGAAATTATCCCATGCATAATATCTCACCATAGTGCAATGAAATGGGAAATTAATGACAAAAGGAAACACAAAATCTTCATAAACATATGGAAATTAAGAACAACCTTGTGAACTACCAATGGGTCACAGATAAAATTAAAGAAGAAATTTTTAAAAATAACTATAAACAAATGAACATATAAATACAACTTACCAGAATCTGTGAGATGCACTGAAAGCAGTCCTCCAAGGGAAATTTATAGCCATGAACTCACACATGAGGCAAACAGAATGAGAACAAATAAATAGCCTAATGGAGAATCCAAACTCCAAAGAAGGCAGGAAATTATAAAGATCAGGGAAAAAAATTAATGCAATTGAAATGAATAAAACACACAAAAAAAAGAATCAGAGAGTTGATGCTTTGCAAGAATAAATAAAATTGATAAACCCCTAGCTACCTTTATCAAAACCGAAAGGAAAAAAACTCAAATTCATGCAATGAAGAATGAAAAGGATGGAATCACTACAAATCCTACAGAAATTCAAAAGATCATTAATACCTGCTTTGAAAATCTTTACTCCCAGAGGATAAAAATCTCAGAAGAAATGAACAGATTCTTACATGTGTACAAATTACCAAAGTTGAATCAAGAAGATATAAAAATCCTGAACAACTCAATACAAATAAATGAGATTGAAAATGTGATTAAAATCTTACCAGCAAAGACCAGTTCCAGAGGGATTAACAGTGGATTTCTAAAAGAAATTCAGAGATTTAATGCCAATACTCCTAAACTTCTTCAATGAAATTGAAAAGGAAGCAATTGTTCTTGACTCATTTCTTGAGGTAAGTATCATACTGATACCAAAACCAGAGAAAGACCCAACCAAAAAAAGAAATACAAAGCAATCTCCCTAATGAACATGGATGCAGAGATAGTCAATAAAATACTAACAAATAGAATTCAGCAAATCATCAAGAAAATCATACACCCTGACCAAGTGGAATTCATCCCAGGAATGCAGAACTGTTCAGTATAAGCAAATGAAAAAATATAATGCACCGTATCAACAGATTCAAAGACGAAAACCACATGATCATGTCAATAGATGCAGAAAAAGCTTTTCGTAAAGTCCAACACTTATTCATGATAAAACTCAAAAGAACATAGGAACAGATAATCTTTACCTCAACCTGATCAAAGTCATCTATGACAAATCCATGGCCAGCATCATACTAAATGGACAGAAAACGAAAGCTTTCACTTTAAAGTCAGGAACATAATGAGGATGTCCACTGTCACTACTCCTATTCAACATAGTTCTGGAAGCATTAACCATAGCAATCAGATGAGAGAGAAATAAAAGCAATAAGGATAGGAAAGGAAGAAGTTAAAGTATCATTATTTGCAGATGACGTAATATTCTGTATGGAAGACCCCAAAAACTCCACTAAGACTCCTTGAATTAATCAACAGATTCACTAGTGTAGCTGGATACAATGTCAACACTGAAAAGTCAATAGCATTCCTATACACAAACAACAAACACAACGAGGGAGAAATTAAAGAAACCATAAACTGACATATTTAGGAATTAATCTAACGAAAGAAGTAATGGATCTATGCAATGAAAACTACAGTACTCTGATAAAAGATCAAAGAGGATTTCACTAAATGGAAAAATATTTCTTGCTCATGGATAGGAAGAACCAACATTGTGAAAGTGGCCATACTACCAAAATTGCTGTACACATTCAATGCAATTCTAATTAAAATACCATTAGCATACTTCACAGATCTAGAGAAAACATTCCTAAAATTCATCTGGAACCAGAAAAGGCCCAGAGTAACAAAAGCAATCCTCAGCAATAAAGACAAGTAAAGTGATATCACAATCCATAACCTTAAATTATATTACAAAGCTGCTGTAATAAAATCAACGTAATACTCGATAAAAAACAGACCTGAGGATAAATTGAACAGATTGGAAGAAACAGCCACAAACACAAACACATTCAGCCAGCTGATCTTTGGCAAAGGGACCAAACACGTTCACTGGAGGAAAGGTAACCTCTTTATTTCTTTTTTAAATTTTATCTTTAAAACAAAAGAACCCAGAGTAACACAGAAACAATACAGAAAGTACCAAGTCATAGAGAAGATAGGAGGGAATTGGCACTGGATGCTGTATAACATAATGTTACCTTCATATTTGTTATAACAAAATCAAGAAAGGAAATACCGAGTTACAGTGGAGACAGTAGGGAACCACCACTGGATTCTGCATTACATAGTGTTGTCTTTGCATTTGTTAACACAAAAAAATAAAGGAAATACCAAATTACAGAGAAAATAGTAGGGCATTACCACTGGATATTGTATTACATAATGTTATCTTCATCTTTATTGCTCAGTTATATAGATGATGGCTTGTTCAATTAATCAATTTTTTCCACTTCACCTCCATTGTTCTACCACCCTGTCAGTGGTCTTCCCACTGCTAATAACTGCACTTTTAGTTTATTTACTCCCTCATGCTACTACTTGGGGTAGAGACTTGGCTGCTCCTAAATATGCTGTATAATACATGGGTATACACAAATTGCTATGGCAGGAGGTGGAGAAGCACCCTTTGGCAAGCCCTCACAGCTACTGGGTGTCCAGTCGAGTAGGCAGGATTACACAGCAAACTGCCAGGCTCTGTCAGTGTGTAGGCATCTATAGGCTGAGGCGAGTCTTCAGGGCCATCCTGGGGACTGGGCAGAGCACTGGGCATGCCCCGGGTGCCAGGCAGAGCTCCGGGGATGAGGCACAGTGCCTGGCATGCAGCAGGGGCTGTGCAGAGAACCTCGCATGCCCAAGGTGCAGGGCAGAGCTCTGGGGGTGGGGCGGAGTGCCTGGCATGCCGTGGCGGCTGGGCAGAGTGCATGGCACATGCTGGAGGTGAGGCAGAGTGCCCAGCATGTGCTGGGGGCTGGGGGGATTGCCTGGTACGCCCCAGGGGCTGGGGGGAGCTCTGGGGGTGTAGTGGAGCCCCTGGCACCCCACGGGGTGGGGTGGAGCGCCTGGTATGTCCTGGGTGCTGGGTGGAGCTCCAGGGATGAGGCAGAGCACCTGGCACACCCAGGGGGCCGGGTGGAGCTCTGGGGATGAGCTGGAGCCCCTGGCACCCCACAGAGGTGGGGCAGAGCACCTGGCACATCCTGGGTGCTGGGTAGAGTTCCAGGGATGAGGCGGAGTGCCTGGAACACCACAGGAGCTGGGCAGAGTGTCTGCCATGGCCCAGGGGACAGGGGGAGCATGGGGCACTCCCTGGGTATGAGGCAGAGCACTGGACTTGTGGGTGGGGTACTCCTGGGTGGATCCAAATCTGCATGACTGCCCCGGCAGACTCCTGGACTCTGTCCCAATGCCACTCTGTGGGAGGCCCAGTCTAAGTACTCAGGGTTCTCATGCAACCTGAAAGAAGGTCCCTCCCCCGTGACCCCATGCATGCCTTCTATGACACTTTGGAGACTATCCCCTCCCAGCTAGAGTGGTGGGTCTACACCCTAGTTCCACGTCTTTACCTCATACCACCACTCCATCTCGCTGGGCATTGGGTGCACTTACGCTGCTGGGCACAAGTGGCGTGAGGTCTCTGCCACCTGTGCTCACTCTGGTAGTCCATGGTGTGTACTAAGTTTAGTTATTAGTTCTCAGAAAGAATTGGAGGATTTTCTCAAATCTGCTGTGGAGAGTATGTTGCTGTCTCTCAGGTTCCAGGACTGCTGCTTTTCATGTAGTTTGATGCTATGGGTTTGTACATTTTTAATATATGCAAGCAGTGTGGAGTCTCTCTTAGGTGCTCGTATTAGTAGTTTAGGGTGAGTCCCGAAGCCCGTTGACTGAGCCCATTGTTGTCAGGATCACATGGTGACTTCTCAGGCCACCAGGATTCACAGTGCTTGGAGAGGGAGTTCAGGGTGGGAGCTGAATCCCGGTAACTCAGCTCATGCTTCCTTTTTGGTGTTTGAGTGAGAAGGGCATGGGGCCGTGTAGCCCGCCTGCATGTGCAGCTCACTCTTTCTGTTGTAATTCAGCTTCCTTTTGTTTTTTGACTGGATCCCTGGGAATTGTTGTGTTCCTGGGGTAGTTTCCACTGGCTTTCTGCTACTCTTTCCTGGTATTTGCTCACATAGTGGAGATGTCTGAGGCCATATCCTCAGGGCAGGCATAGATCTGGGTGTGGTTGGCTGCTCACTGGTTGCCTTGACTCTGGCCTGCCTCAGAGCACTGATTAGAGAGATTTCTGCAGAGCAGGGATTCTGCTTCAATGGCCTTTGTAACCTCCCATCTTCACACTGAATTCGACCACTCCTTCTGACCTCCACTGCTTCCTTTTCAGGCTGCACTTTCCCCTCTCCAATTTTGAACCAGGTCTCAGGACTCTGCTTTCCGCTGGCCGATTTGGAATGTTTCTGTGAGCAGGGGCCTCTGAGGCTAAAGCTGTGAGTGCTGGAATGAGGGAGCGGACTGAGGGTGTGTGTGGAGCCGTAGCTCCTTCCTTTTCTGTCTCCTCTTCCTCTAACTCCACCATGGCAGCCCTCCAAGCTTTTTCTCCAGGGGAGGTCTTATTTCCTCTAAGAGTTTCAATTCCCATTTCAGATCTTTCCTGGGTCCAGGGTACCAGGGCACCCATTTCTCTCCTTCTTGTCTTTCTCATTTTGCTGTATTTCAGTATCTGGTTGTCAATCCTCCAGGAGGACCTTTCTCTGCTGCTTACCCAGTTGCCATCTTACTGGAAGTTGAGATAGCCTCTTTAATCAATGATGCTGGAAAAGCTGGCTTCCATATGGCTAAGATTGAAAATAGACTCATGTCTATCATCATGCCACAAACTCAAGTCAAAATGTATCAGAGACCTCAATATTAAAACAGAAACACAAAGTCTACTGGAAGAAACATTAGGTAAAAATCTTGAAGATGTAAGAGTAGACAGTGAATTTCTGAACAAAAGCCAAACTACATGAGAAATACTTGAAATAATCAACTGAGGTCTCATCTTACTGAAAAGTTTTGCACATCCAAAGAAATCAACAGCAGAGTAAAAACAAAACCCACAAATTGGGGGAAAAAATTAGCTGACTGTCCCTCAGACAGAGGACTTCTCTCTAGAATATATAAAGAATTTTAAAAACTCATCCCCCAAATTCAAAGATCTAATCCAAAAATGGGCATCTGATTTACACACTTCTCAGATAAAGAAATACAAATCGCAAATAAATACACCAGAAAATGTTCAGCATCATTAGTCATTTGAGAAATGCAAATTAAAAAAACACTGAGATTCCATCTCACCCTACTAAGAATGGCTATAATTAAGAAGTCAACTGATAACAAATTCTGGGGAGTCTGTGGAGAAAAGGAACTCTTTTCCACTGCTGGTGGGATTCTAAACTGGCACAACAGCTGTGGAAATCAGTTTGGTGATTCCTCAGTAAACTAGGACTAGAGGTTCCATTCAACCCAGCTATTCCACTTCTGGGTATTTTCCAAGAACTGAAAACGTCCTATCTCAGTGATACATGTCCACTCATGTTTATAAGCAACCCAAATGCCCATCCACTTAGGAATGGATAAAAAAGTTGAGGTATTTTTATATAGTGGAATATTACTCAGCTATAAAGAAAGGTAAACTTGAGGCTTTTATAGTTAAATGGGCACCACCAGAGACGATACTCACAGGTGAAATAAATGAGACCCACATGTGTAAACACTATTGTCTCACTAGTGTAAGAACCTGAAAGAGTGAATAAAAATTAGGCGGTAAATAGATAATGGGAAATGAAAGGAAAATGCCCAAAAGTAAAAAAATATCTGGGATGAGGGAAAAGAGAAGAGAAGGAAAGGGAAAATTATGTATATATGTATACAGAGGATAGCTAACATAGTTGTACTACTGACCTCTATTGCTTTATTGAAATGAATAATGTTTAATTTTTTGATCAATCTTACATGTCTATGTTTTTTTACCTGCTAACCAATTGGAAAATATCAATATGTAATACAACAACCACTGTTAATTTCCTATCACCTTGTCTGAAGTTCAGGATTGCTTGTATTGTTTTTGTGTTATTTTGTAAATGCATGTGTGTTTGTTATTAAGTTTTTGTTTTTTTGCCCTTAAAATAAAAGTGTTAACAAATTATCTTTCTCTGCCTGTGCTCCTTCGTCTGTTCTACCTGATGTTATCACTGTTTTGAGGCCTTGTCCAAGGAAACCTTTACCAGTTTCAAGGCCCTGGAGCATTTCACATCTGTTTTCTTATCCTGGTTGCATAATTTCTGGTGTAACTACAGGGTTTTATGGTTTGAATCTATCAAGTAGGAGCCTAGGTTCATTCATCTGCCTGGGGATGCTCAATCTCCCCAGCACCATATTTTAAAAATCTTTCTTTGTTGTTACTATAAGAAAATTATCTTCACAGAGGATGAACATATAATAAAAAGGATTGAGACTGGTTCAGAGTCCAAGTTTTCAGTCCACAGTTGGTAGCCATAGCTTTGGTGCCTGCGCTGAGACAATAAATTAGGGTGGGACAATTCTGGCTTGCGTTCTTCACTTTCCTGCAGCTGGGAAGCAGGGAGAAGCAGGAAGGGGCCAGTAACCCACAGTGCCCTTCAAGGGCACTCCTCCAATGACCAAGATGTCCCAGTAGCTCCCATCTCTGAAGTTTCTACGCCTCTCAATGACTCAACAGCTTGTGCACCAAGCCTTTAACTCTTGGGTCTTGGAAACCGCTCATGCAAACCATAGTAGATGGGTTGGTTGTAGTTACAGTGTATGTAAAACATATGCTGGTTATGACCTCTTCTCAGTAAATTTTGTAGAAGAAAGACTTTGGTGGGCAGAAATTTTCCCAGTAGGCATAGACTGGCACAGTACAAATGGGATGTCTTTTATATTTAAGAAGAAATATGCATAAGTTAATAATGCCTATGAAACTGCGGACAGTGTAAATGCAAGAGATTTGGAATGAAAAATGCTGGAATATTGAGAGGAGCAGCATTGGGGGTAGAGGTGTACTGATGAACTCATGGAAGAAGACACAGGATGTGAAGAAATTTGTGCTGTGTTTCAATGTTCATAAGAGCAACCATGACCAAGAGGCACTGAAGAGTCAAGACAGAATGAGCTGACTGCTTGATACCTGTCACCCTCTGTCACTGACCCTTCAGTGCTACACAGAGGCAATGACATGTGCAGTAGCCATGGTGGAAGGAAGGCAGGGTCCGTATGACTTCATCAATGTGAGATCCCAGTCATCAAGGATCATCCAAACTGTTGCTGAAAAATATTTAACCTGCCAGGGACAAGAACCACTGATAAACTCCTAATATGACAACAATCCTAATGAAGAGAAACCGACCAGATTTTATTGATTATATTCCTAGGAAAGAGTTTTCCTCACACCTTTTAATATGGGTTTGACTCCCTTGTTTATAGTGCTTCATCAGGCAGCGCAAACAGAATTCTTCAAGGGAGAGGATTTATGAATTCAGGGTATTTTGTATGATCTCCTGAGCCCCAGTACCACATAGGGCATAGCAGGGCCTCAGTGGGCGCAGGACAGAATATCCAAAGTTGCTGTCTCATATCATGCCACAGAGGAGCTGCTGGTCCTCATGAGCAATGGGGTAACTACCTCAAGGAGAAAATGAATTGAAAATTGGAAATTGGTAACCTGTAAAGATGCACGGTCATCTTCCTCAGTCAAATACAAACTAGATGTATTATCTTCACCTGCCAGCAGTAAGTAGAAGACAGGATACAACAACCAAGGCTGGGAGTGACCCCACCTCTTATCACTCCCTGTGTCTTCCATGGGGGCTAGAGCTTCCTTCCCCAGAGGTCTATATTCTGAACTTCTCCACCTATGCTACCCAGTAAGGTTTAATTATTTGAAAGTGTATGATGATTACAAAGTATATGTAAAATTAAATTAAAATCATAGCACTTCAGTAACACTAGACACATTTCAGTGCTAAATGATGACATGTGGGGACTGGGTCCCATATTGGACAGTGCTAGATAAAAGCATTTATTTTTTAAGAATACTTCCATCAAGAGGAACACTGAGGTTCCTGGTGAGCTTTATCCTTTAGCACTAATCTAAGCACATCTTTTCCGGGTGAAGGGTGAATCCATATAATTGTGAATCATGTCCAAGACCAGCATTGCCAGAATGAGTGACCTTCCCAAAATTCATCTATGGGTTTTCTGTTCCTTCTGGTTTGGTAGCAGGTGGAACAGACAGCAATCACAATCCTGTCGGGTAAAGGACATGAACCTTTACAAGAAGGCAGTGAAGCTCTTAGATACTAGGAAGAGAGAGATGTCCAGATGATCGCATTGAATCTGTCTTGGTAATCCCCTGGCTGGTTTCCTCTTAAATGGGCAAGGTCACTCTTCACAGCCTGCAAAAAGCATACATGTCAGGGGCTCAAAATCCTGGGGGAGAAAGGTCTGTGCTGCAACAACCTGTGAGCTACTGTGACTTCCAATACAAAATGGGGCTATATTCAACATATTTTGTTTTAGAGATAAGGAACTTATACAGACTTCTTCCTTTGTTCATAACAGTACCCCTTCCTCTCCTTAGCCCAAAAAGAAAGTGAGAGAATCTGCAGATATGACCAGCCCCATGAGACTGGATGCCGGCTTAGAGGAGGATGGGGTGAAGAATGCTGGAAGTGATAAGGCAGGAGTGGAGACTTGCATGATCTGTCTGAGCAGTCCCTCTCCTCGGTTCCTAGTTATGAAAAGCTCTTATCCCCCTGTAAGGTCATCTGAAAACAAAGGAAACTCAGTGCAGTAACTTTAGTGCCCTTTGTGATATGAAGAGCAGCACACGTGCTTGATGAGACGGAGGAACTCTGGAAGGGTAGGAGACTAGGTTTGTGCCTTAGGAGCCAAAGACAATAGAGAGCACAGTATTTGTACACTATCCTTTCTCATGAGAACTTCTCTAGGAAAAAAACAACTAGACCTCTTGAGGTGTGGTCTTCTGAGGATGTGAACCTTCCTGCTATGAAATGAGCAGTTTGAATTTTGTAGAAGCATCTATGAACCAATCCCTATATGTGCCATGACTGCCTATGTGGCACCTGCTCTCAGCTCAGTTTTCAAAGCTGAGTCTGTTTAACCGTCTCCTTGCAAAGAGAAGCATGTTTATCGTATATTTCTTCTCAATAAACATCTTTACTGCTCTGAAATCATGCAGGAAAAAACTCTCCTGGGTGTCTGCAGATAGGGATTTTGCATGTTACCACCAGCACTGGGTCTTGTCTTGGGCTGAGCAGGTGGTAGTAGGGACATACAACTCCAAATTGGGCAGGTGGAGGGTCGACCAGTGGAGCACGGAAACTGGACAAGGAAACCTCAGTCCGCACAGAGATTTGGGTGATTTTGGTCACCATCTGCCATTCAGCCTGGGGAGAACATCGCAAGTGTCATGGGGTTGAAAGGTAAATCTCAGCAGCCTGCAGTGTATGGATGGTAGAAGGAAACCCCACCCCCAGCTCTGTGGGGCCTTCTGCCCAGGACCTTCCCTTCAAAGGAAGAATCAGCTTGTTCCTGTCAAGGAAAGCAGACATAAATGGTTGATCTTTCTGAGTATAGATGCAGAGAGATCTGTGTGCTGGGTGGCCATGGTGTGTTATTCCAGGCTTCGCCAGTGACTCCTATGGACGTGAGACATTGAATAACTAATGATTCTTCTAGTGTTTCACATTCCTTGCTGAGTAGTCCTCAAGAATGTGAACTTTTCTGCCATGAAATGAGCAGTTTGAGTTTTGTTTTCTTAGCAGAATGATCATCTATTGACCCTTCCTAATTACAAGTGGACTATAATGCTCATCTGTATCAAAAATCAGGGAGGGGAAGTGGTGTATGGAGGAGGACCCGTACTGTCTGCATATGTGATCACTTACTAGGTGCTCAACCAATACCAAAAGCTCCTATTTTTAGGATAAAATTCTCACTCTGGGAGGAGTTTCAGAGACATTGAGATAATTTTGGAAATTCTCCATCTGTTTCAAGTGTCACCTACTATGGGACAGATGCTTCAGGTACAGATCAATCTCATTTCCATATTATTCTAAAATTTTAGCTGAAGGGATTCTTGTTCTTCACTCATCTATTCTTTGTCTATTCTTCCCTTCACAAGAACCTCCAGACTTAGCAGGATGAGAAGTTTCTCCTGTCTTTAGAGTAACAGAAGTCTCCTACATGTGACTTGTTCCTACACCTTGGGGTACATAGCTTTCCTCCCACCAGCCCCTTCCTCTCTGCTGTTCTGCATGGCAGCTGCCAGATAATGGACTGAAACCTCTATAAATTATGAGCCTCACTCAACATTTTCTCCACTGATTTGCAAATGTCAGCTATGGTGTCTCAGCCATGAGGTCATAAGTGAGACAACTCCTCTGTGCTCCTGTGTTTTCTCCATCTTCCTGTGTGCCATACATGCTCATGTCTCTGTGATGAGGCCCCAGCTTCCTGCCTCGGTTAAAAGTGAGCATGCCACTTAGCACCCCTGAAGCTAACCCAGGGGACAAGCAGACTCTGTTGCTGGGGAGCAGATACCCTTGGTCTTAACAAAGCAGTTCTCTCTTGCTCCTGGCTAGCAAGAAATGGAGACTGATTATATAAAGAAACAGAAATCTGGGGAGTCCAGGGAGAAAAAGCGATGCTTCAGTACACTAGGTGTTGTGATCTTCATGGGTGTCAGGAGATCTGCTCCCACAGAGTTCTTACCCAGGCCACAGTGGATGAGAGACCCTGGTGCAGGCATCTGTCATATCCGTGGAGTGTGAATGGGCTTGGGTTCCCTTTCTTGAAAGTGTTGAGTGTTAGAACTGAGGATTGAGAACAGCTATGGGACAACCTCCCCTCTTGGTTGGCAGTACTACACTCCTACATTGACTGGGTGAGAGACAGACCCAGGAAAACTCCCTGGACAGAGGACCTCCTGGAAAGAGACACCATGAAGAGTATGATCTCTGCTGGCAAGGGCACAGGCCTATCCCCCAAGAGATGCCAGGCCCAGCCTGTGTTGCTCTGGATTTGAAAGTCTCAACCTTGAATATCAAGGCCTTGCCCTTCTGCCTGCATCCAGCACGGATCTGGTGTCTGGTTACCTTCCTTGTGTACCAGTATGAGCAGAACATGCCTTGATTTGGGTGCTACCATAGTCTGGGAAGAACTGGAAAAACTTCAGCTTCTAGAACACTGAGAATTACTAGACTCTAAAATGTAGCACCCTGGAAGGAAACAAGACATTAAAATTCCCAGAGACATTTTTTGTTTGTTCCCCTTTTGCTTAGTCTTCCCTTTTAACTCACTTTTCTCATCTTTCTCTTCTTTTCCCTTTTAATTTTTCCTTTCCTTTTTCTTATTTTTATTCTCCATATCATTTCTTTTCTTTCCTTTTCCTGTTGAAGACTATCTCTTGGGCATTTTTATTGTTCTTTTGGCCTAATGCTCCAAACTCACTTCTGGTGCACAACAAGATCTGGGGCTCCATTTTCCTCTCATTCTCACATCTTCTGGAATGAAATTTACATTTTAATAATTTTCCTTTCCCAGCCACTTACATTTTCAATAATACAGCAATTAAGCCTTAATAATTTTTAAAAAGTTCACTCTGTAAAATTGCCCTTGAATATTTTTCTAGCCCTAAAGAAGCTATAGATGTTGCATTTGGTACATATACCCTGTGTGTAATATATCTGTGGTATTAATATTTATGCTGTCATTATAGATACATGATTAAAGGAAGTACCCAATTACTTGTCATTTCATGTTAATATCCAGTTGATCTTAGATGATAACCATGTACCTGATTTGACTGAGAATGCCCAGGTCACATAATTAATGCCACTAATTGGTTTTCTCTGTGAAAATATGTAGGCTACCACTGTGCAATTAACATTACTGAGGCATATTCCCAGACAACTTGCTATTGGGCCAATTACACTGCATCCTCTACTCCAAAATTAACAGAGGTGGTAAGATCTTAGAGAAGTGCTAAAGGACTTTAGTTAACTATGCTCAAACACATTCCTGAAAAACAAACTATGTAAACAGATATCTTTACTAGCAACAAAAGATCTTGAACTAGAAGCACCACAAATTTTAGAACAAAAGAAACAAACAGACCAACAAACAAAGAAATATAGAATAATCCATACATGAAGAGGAAAGGAGCATCAGGACGTCCAGACTTACAGCTCCACTGAGGCCAACCCAGAAAACGTCAATGGTGATAATAGCACAACGTACAAGCCTGAACCCCCAAAGGATAGCAGAAGAATTTGGAAAACAAGTCAAAGAGATGGAGTATGGGTTCAGAGAAGATATAAAAAGCAAAGAACCAAAATGACTCAGGAACATTCAGGAATCGTTAACAAAAATATGTCTGTGCTAAACAAAATGGTAAGAATACCAGTGACCAGATTAGCCAAGAATTAGAGTCCAGGAGATGATTTCCATCCCAAATCCAGGAGATGGGACACTGTATGGAAGTATGGACAACAGAATCAAGAAGTGTGAGGAAAAAAATGTCAGAGTTAGAAAATAGGGATGCTTTCAAAGATCAACTACACAGAGACACCTTAAAAGAAATAAAAGAACGTAAAATATTGATGAGACACCTGCTAAGTGTTGCACAAGAGACTAAGAGTAGTAACAGAATAAGTGCAAAAATGAAACAGAGCCAATGGTATAAAAACCAATTTACAGAAAAATACCAGACAACTTCCTAAAACTAGGGCAAAAAAAGCATATAAAAATTGTGTCATATTGAGCTCTAAATAACATCATCCACATAGCCCCTCTCTGTGAAATATCATTCCCCAAGCCCCAGAAGTCTGAAAAGGGGGAAATGTTCAAAGCACTTGAGTAATGTTGTGAATCACTTATGCAGATAAATCCAATGGAATAACGGTAGACTTCACAAGGGAAAAATTTAGGACTAAATTGTTTGGAGTGAAGTGTTTCAAGCTCTAACGCATAACACCTTCCAAACCCAAATTATATATCCTGTAAAGCTTGCCTTCAAAATCAATGGAGAAATAAGTTACTTCCATGAAATGCAGCACTGAAAATATTCATAAACATCAAATCAGCATTACAAAATTATCAGGGAAACCCTAGAAAGAGACAATAAAGCCAGTTAATAGCAATTAATGAAATAGAATGAACACACTTGGCAAGATGAGCAGCTAAGCAGAAGGAAAAATAAACTAACAAACTACTTGGAATTCAGCAACAGAAACAAATACAATCACCTGAAGTTGTCAGTTCCTTTTAGTCATAATTTGCGAAGGAAACAGTCTCAAGTCTAATCAAAAGACACCAAAAGCATATCCAGTAACAAGATACAAGGATATGCAGGATAAAAGAAAACATTTAGTTTAAAAGGAAATTGTCAGATTAGAAGTTAAATAATGGGAAAATATTCCATGCAATGGGAACCTGAATAAAAGCAGCAGTAGCTCTCTTAATTTTAGACAAAATGCATTTCAAACTAAAAATTATCAGAAGAGACAAACAAAGTCACTGTATACTGGTAAAATGAGCTATTTGAAAGAGACAGATGAGAATTTTAAAGACTTATGTGCCAAACTCTGTTGCACTTAATTTCATAAAAGAAACAAAAATGGAGATAAATAATTAGGTAAAAACAGCAAGACAATAATAATAGTCTGGGACCTTAATAACCTATGGTCACAAATAGATGGAGTGGACCAAAAACTCATGAAGACATGATAGAGTTAAACCAAACTTTCAAACATATGGACTTAATACATATCTACAGAGTGTCACTTCAATGCTGAGAAAATACAAATTCACATTAGGATCGTATGAGACTCTATCCCATATGCATCACATTCTACCACATAAAGTATGGTTTAGTCAATGCAAAAGAATCAAAATAATTCCAGGAATATTACCAGATATTAATGAAATTAAACTGGAAATCAATGGAAATGGAAGCCACAGAAAAGTTGTAAGCATACATAAGTTAAACAATACCATCTTCAGTAATCAGTGTGTCCCAGAAGAAATCAAGTAAGAAACTAGACAGCTTGTAGAATCAAACAATAACACCAGTACAACATACTGCACCAGTAAGGACACAGGGAAAGCAGTCTGAGGAGAGAAGTTTAAAGTGATGAGAGCCCACAGCAGAAAAACAGAACAAGTACCAATAAATAACCTAATGATACAACTCAAGGTCCAAGAAAATGAGAAAAATCTAAATCTAACACTAGCATGAGGAAAGAATTTATTAAAATCAGAGCAGAAATTAATGTGATTGAGACTGAAAAAAGAATCAATGGATCAAAGAGACGGTACATTGAAAGAATAAACAAAACTGACAAAACCCTACCCAGTCTTACTAACAAAGGAAAAAAATGACCCAAACTTGTTCCAATTATAAATGAAAAAAGAGAATTGCAACATATTCTGCTGGAATTGCAAAGATCATTGTTAAATAATATGAGAATCTGTCCTTTCATGAAATCCACAATTCAAAAGCAATGTAAAAATTCCTAGACATATGCACAACAAAAGCTCAACTGAGGAGATATATAAATTCCGAACAATGCCACTTCAGCCAATGAGAAGCCTGGTCCTAATGGATTCTCTACCGAATTATATGATAACTGTAGCGAGGTTTAACACCAATGCTCCTCAAAGTCTTTCATAAAATTGAAAGGGAAGCTGAGCTCCGAAAGTCATTCTTGGAAGCGAGCATTAACCTGATCCCAAAAGCAGAAAAGGACACAGCCAGGAAAGAGAAAATACAAACTAAACTCTTCAAGGAACACAGGTATGAAAATGTTCAATAAGGTACTGAAAAACAGAATGCAAGAAATCATCGAAAAGACCATACATTGTGAGCAAACAGAATTCATTTCAGGAAAACAGGGATGTTTTCACATGTACAAATAAATAAATGCAGTATATCACATAAATAGCTGCACTGACAAAAATCGCATGAGCATGGCAACAGACACAGAAATAACATTTAACAAAACTTAATATCCATTCATGATAAATGGAAAATAGGTAAATATGTATCTCAATCTGATAAAAGTCATCTATACCAAACCAGTTGACAACATCATAATAAATGGGGGGTGAGTTGAAAGCTGCCCCCATTGAATTCAGGACCAAGGTAAGAATGTCTACTATCACCACTCTTTTTTAATATAGTTGTCAAATACAGGCCAAAATAATCAGATAAGAAAAATAAACCAATGAGATCTGTGTAGTGAAGGGAAGAAGTTAACTTATTATTATTTGTAAATGACATGATGGTCTACATAGAGGACCCAAAAAAATTCCTCAAAAGACTCCTGGGATTAATCCGCAAAGTCAGCAGTGTAGCAGGTTACAAATTCAGCACACAACAATCCATAATGTTGCTGTACACAAAGGCAAACTAGTCGAGCAAGAAATTAGGGGGGAAAGGTTTTCTAAAAGAAAAATTGAATTTTTAAGAGTTAACGTAATCAAGAAAGTTGAAGACTTTTGCAAAGTAAATTGTAATTGTGTAGAAGGTGAAATCAAACAGGAGGTCAAAAAATAAAAGGCTATCCCAGGATGATAGATAGGTCAAATGAAATTGGTCAAAGTGGCCATAATTCCAAAACTGTTATACAGAGTTAATGCAATCCCGGTCAAAATACCAACAGTATGCCTCACAAAACTACATCAAACAATACTCAATTTCATGTGGCATCAAGAGAGACCTAGAACAGCAAACGTTATCCCAAGAAACAGGAGCAAGGCATTGAGAATCAAAATCAGAGACTTTAAGTTCCACTACAAAGCTACATTGATAAAAATAGCATGACATAGGCAAAACAACAACCACAAAAAATTCAGCCAGTGAATCTTTGGGAAGGTCACCAAATACTTAAGCTGGAAAAAGATTACCTGTGTAAACAGTGGTGCTGGGAAATCTGCCTATCCACATGTTGTTCACTGAATGTTAACTCACAGTTCATTTTATGCACTAAAGAAGAATTAAAATGAAACAAAACTCTAAATTGTTCAACATAAACTATTAATATGCTGCAAGCCAAAAATTGGAAAAACACGGGAGTAGGCAATGAATTTCTGAAAAGAACTCTAATTGTACTGGAAATATTACCAAGAATCTCCAAATGGAACCATATCCCATTAAAGGGCTTCTGCACAGTAGAAGAAACCACCCGCAGCAGGAAGGGGATGACTGACAGGGTGGGAAAGAAGATAGCCAGGTGACCCGCAGACAGTGGACTAACATGCAGACTGTATAAACAGCTCATCACTGGGAGTTTTCAGTCATGCTCACGGGAAGAGGATTTACCCCAGGGACTGCTCTCCCCACTAGGAACACATTAAGGAGACACTTTCACTTAAGCCTACTACGTGCTGTGCCATACCCTGAGGAGCCGAGGGAGTCTCTCTGGCTCTCTTCCACATCCTCTGAGCAGACAGAAAATGAGGAATGTGAATGGCATCAAAGCTTCTCCCAACACTTCATCCTCAGCTGCTAGAGAAACAAAACATAGCACAAAGGAACCTCAGCTGCAGAATTCCTGAAAAATGGTGGCACAGTGAGTGCCAGTGATTCATTGTCTCCAGGACAAGGTGTCTGGAGTCTGGAGAACAGTCACTGGGAGAGATACTGAAGTGGAGGGAGGGCACAGGTGACACAGCAGGGAACAGACATAGGAGCAGCAAGTAGGACTGAGTGACCAGAGGACGTGGCACACAAGCAGAGGCAGAACTCATGGTGCCACCGACATCCACTGGCTGACTGCCAGTCAGGAGGCAGAGTGGAACTCACCACTTCTCTTCCCACAGAGAACTGCATCAGGACCTGGAGATACTTGTACAGTTGGACACAGCAGGAAGGATGTGAGACACTGCTTCCACCGTGGCCCTCCAGAGTCAACATTTGGTGAGTGAGAGCACTACAAGCACCCTCTGACACAGAACACAGAACTGGAGCTGTCAGGGAAGCCACAACAGAGAAGGGCTAGACCTTTGAACCCTGGTTTTGCAAACAGCCCATTAGCTTCTTCACACTGCCAGGTTCCCAGAGTGAGTGAGGGAAGGGCTATAGCAGAATGCATTCCATAGGAATACTACTCATGGACAATTTAATGCCAGTGATTCTGTCTACTGAAACCACCATCACACCCAAGCAGAGGGACAGTGAAATTTCCTTACCCAAGAAATTGTACTGGCTCATACACTGCAAGAACCCAAGGAACCTGGCAGAAGGAGGTCCTGCGTCTGAGTTAATTTCAGTTTTTGAGTGCAGCGATCAGACAGGTAATTGGGGTGTGAGCACTCAGACTCTGCCATAGAAGGTCTCTGAGAATCACATGTGCAAAATCTCATAGATATAGCTAACCTGTTTTCCCATTGGGAATCTCATATTTTTTTTAGTTTTGTGTGTTTCCTGAGTTATTTAGCAATGTGAGTTGTGTTATGTTCTTTTATAGTCTCATGTGTTTTCTAGGTTTTTAATCTCTCTTACTGGTTTGATCATTAGCTCTGAATCAATAGGCATCTTGGATCTCTCCTTCATCTCAGTTCTTTATCTATTTTCTTCACCTCAAACCCCTGAGACAATATTATTAACATATTTGTTTATTCTTTCCCCAAACACATAAGGCTTCCTGCTTCCAAGATTTATTTTTGAGATAGGGTCTCACTATGCACTTCAGGATGGCGTAGACTCACTATGTATGCCAGACTGGCCTGAAACTCACAGAGATCCTCCTGCCTCACCCTTCTGAGTGCTGAGATCACAGGCTTGTGCTGCAACATGTGGCCTCCAAAGCATTTAAATTCAGCATACTTAGCCCATCAAAGTCAGCCACTCCTATCTTCACTAGTGTAATTCCTTGACACTCTCTGCCCTAAGCCTTTGGTTCTTCCACATCTTATTTAGCTTTTTTGTCTCCCTGTAGACAAGCTGTGAAAACCACATAGCTTTTCTAAATAACAAAGTGAACTGTCTTTCTATCATATCTCACCCTTGCCACCACAAAATATCTTCTGAAAACTCTGAATAATCAAATTTCATGTCAACTGACAGCATCACAATGAAATCAGACACCACAGGAATCTTTTCTTCTCATCTACCACTAGTCTCCCTCTCAAACTTCCCCCTTAGTGCCTAACAGTGCTCATCCAAACACCCCCTATTCTATGCACCCCACCTCACCTCCCTCACAGTAGAGCTACTGCAAGTGAAAAACACCCATGGTGTGCAGAGAATAGACAACAGGGGAGGGAGTAATTAAAGGGATTGCCATATAGAAGTGTTGTAAGATTGAATCTGTGGATGCTATTACAAATAGAAACCCTTCTTTCTGGAAAATAGAGGGACAGAGTCACCATCACTTAAGCTAGATAACAGAAGGAGTTACAAGGAATGAAGAAATTAGATGAACTTTTTTTAAAGAACCAAAAGTTTACAGAAATTACACTCAATATGCCCATGATGAATTTCAAGGAAATAGATAACAAACTAGAGAAGCTAGGAAAAACAGTCCACAATTGGAATGACAGACTTAATGAGGACAGGGAATCTTCCAAAAGATTTCAGACTTAAATGTCTAAAATAAAGGGTACAGAATTCATACATTGCAGAAATGATCAATGTGTTGATGGAGTGTACGGTACTGAGCACACAATACCGAATGATGATAACTCTCTCAAAGTAGGCAAAGAGAATGAAAATAAGAGAAGACTAACCACCAGCTGCTGATGGCAGCAAGAAGACCAATCTAAGGCTAATTAGAGTTAGGGAAAATGGAGGAGATAGCACAGATGTATTCACTAACATGCTTACAGAAATTAAGAAAGAAAATTTCCCAAATGTAAGAAAAGAGTTTAAAATACAGTTTGGTTATGCTTATAGAATACCAGGAAATCATGAGAAGTGGAAAATCTACCTTAAATTCATGGATGCCCAGAACAAAAAAGGAAAATAATTTTAAAGTCAGGCAAAGAAGAACAAAAAGCACATATTAAGGTAAACCAACTAGAATCACAACAGATTTCTCAGAACTAAACCTGAGTGCAATAAGAACTTGGAGGGAAGTGCTTTAAGTTCTAAAACCAAGTAAAGTCCAACCCTAATCAACTCATCTACCAATGCTATCAGTCAAAAGAAATGGTGAAATAAGATATTTTTGCAAAATAGACAATCTCAGAAGATATATGAATGCTATACCAGTTCTAAAGGAACTACTCAAGAATGTTCTCAACAGGAAAAATGAATTTGACACAGCTAAAATCAGAAAGGAATCTAGTGAGGTCAACAGATGAACAGCCATAAGATAACCCCAAAAATGTGAAAGGAAAAAAAAAACAAATGATATAAAAAGAAATGGAAAAGGTAATGATACTTGTGAATCAAGCATGTCATTAATATCTTTCAAGGTTAATAGGCTCAACTCTCCAATCAAAAGACACAACCTGACAGACTGGAATCCAATATCTTATTGCAAACCTGAAGCTCATCTAACCCAAAACGATGTTCATACAAAAATTAAAGGATGGTAAATGACATTTCATGCACCAGCACTGCAAAAATCAGAGGTAGCAACTCTAATACCAGACATGGTACATTTCAAGGTAAAACTGATTAAAAGAGACAAAGAAAAAAAACGAACTGATCAAAAGGGCCATCATCTGTGTAACCTGAGTAACAAAGATGAAGGTAACATTATGTAGGAC